>JAXBDA010003818.1:0-32346 GCA_036023075.1 Gaultheria prostrata | reverse complement strand
AGTTTGGCATACTCCAGTCGAATCGAAGGTGAGTGTGTTTGACATGGTTATGTTCAATGACATATAACTGTGTTGATGATGTATTGTTGTGAAGATGAATATATAACTGTGTTGATGTTATATGAATGAAAGATGTGTAAAAGACGAATGTATGTCATGCTAAAGATGTTTTAGCTTTTGATATGCATGTATGTTGTGTGTGAAAGACGGTATCTGCGAAGGGGCTGGGGATTGGGTTGCACCGCGAGTACGTTATACTGCCTAATTACCGGTGACAACGAGCGGGGTGTGCTCCCTCAATGACCTAGGATACATAGGATGTGGCAGACGTGCCACTTGCATGTGATTTGTTATTTACATGTTGATATTTATTGTATATCACTGCTGTGTTTGGATGTTGATTTGGTTGTATCTTGTTGAGCATATCTGTTGTATTTTATTGAACATTCTCTATGTCTCACACACTCTGGCTTTCTTTTGATTGCCAGATAGCAGGTGGCTTAGAGGGGGTCCACTACCGGTCAGTGTTAAAGGTGTTCAGTTGGTGTCGAGTGAGTTTTGGACACGTGGTCCCTTAGTACTTTTATGGTTTGTAATAAAATAGTATTTTGAGCGCTTATGCTATTTAAGCTGTAATAAAGTAGACGGCTGTTGGTTTTTGAATCCGTGGTAGATGTTGAAGAGTTTATTTATTTGTTAGAAGTCTTCCGCTGTGTTTTTATTCTGATGTTTTGTGAGGGGATGTTGGGTCTTGTGTTGGAATGTCACGTGTCCACACCGACTCGGGCCCACAGCGGGTGACGTCTGCGGGGCGGGGCGTGACAATATAGCTAGATCGATCTGAAACCACCTTTTTTGTTGAACAGTAACAAAACCCATGACGAACACCACTCGACGACGAACACCACGACGACGAACCAGGTGTCGGTTTCTCTCTCTATCTCTTTGTTGCAATGCTTGAAACCCTAGCTTTTACAAAAGTCGAGCACAATCTATTCTTTCATTTGTACAATGCATTATTGAAATTTACACCAGTTTTGTACCGGTACACTGCTGAATCTGTACTGGTACTCAAATTCCAGGCGCACCTTAAGGCATCTGTACTGCTACCCAAATCTGTACTAGCTTTTACAAAAGTCGAGCACAATCTATTCTTTCATTTGTACAATGCATTATTGAAATTTACACCAGTTTGTACCGGTACACTGCTGAATCTGTACTGGTACTCAAATTGCAGGCGCACCTTAAGGCATCTGTACTTGTACCCAAATCTGTACTAGGGTTTCAAGCATTGCAACAAAGAGATAGAGAGAGAAACCGACACCTGGTTCATCGTCGTGGTGTTCGTCGTCGAGTGGTGTTCGTCGTGGGTTTTGTTACTGTTCAACGAAAAAGGTGGTTTCAGATCGATCTAGTTATATAGAAAGAGAGAGACAGCGAGCGAGACAGAGAGATAGATACCTTTCGTTGTCGTGGTGTTCGTCGTCGAGTGGTGGATCTCAGTTCGTCGGTCGTCGCTCGTGTTTCTCTTCGTCGCATTCTCTCTCCCTTTCTCTCTCTTCTCTCTTCGATGAACGCGTGAAATGAGTGGGGTTTTTTGACCCGTTAGCTCTTTAGTGAATCGGATCCATGACCCGCGTCCTTTTTAACCCGGGCTAGACCCGCGAGATCCCCCAGCGCTGAGATTAAATCTCAGCCGTTGGATGGAGGGTCCGGAACTTAGGAAAATCCGGACGTCCTGAGGTGAAGGGGACTGCATATATATATATATATATATATACAAGATGATCTTATAAGGGCTTCCTTACATAGCTTATGTAAGAGATTTTTCGTTCGAGATTGAATTTCGACAACCCGAACCGTTAGATGCGTTTAGAATGTGTTTTTAAGGTCCAACGCGAGGATTCGTAAAAAAAAAAATACCCTGAAGGGTTTGATCCGAGCAGTTTTTCATGAAATATATATCCTATGGTTTGTATGAAAACTGCTCGGATCAAGCCCTTCCGGGTATTTTTTTTTACGAATCCACGCGTTGAACCTTAAAAACATGTTTTAAACACATCTAACGGTTCGGATCGTCTCGGATCGTCGAAATTCAATCTCGAACAAAAAATCCCTTACATAAGCTATGTAAGGGAGCCCTTATAAGATCCTCTTTATATATATATATATATATGTGCAATTTGCACCGTGCAAACTACACCCACTGAATCATAAGCTTCATCAGATTTCTTTCCAATCATTAGTTTAACCTTAGTTCTTTCCAATCATAAGAAAATTTTATTAATTTTTGGAGACGCATTACAAAAATTAAAGGAAACCTAAGAAACAACATCACAACGGAATACCTTGGTTGTAATTAGGAAAGTACATGTATATTTTTGATCGGCTCGCTTGGCAGGCTTCTACAAAGTATATTTTTGATCGGTTGTGCGTTTTCTTAAGCAAAGCAACAACATCTTCATTCTGATTTCGTGGGTTCCCAATTCCCACAATTGTGACCAATCCAACCTTTTGCCCATAAAAAAGAAAAGTGTGACCAATCCAAACTAGGCCTCATCTTCGGGGTGAGATTTCATTTTTATGTTCCTTACATCATTGTCAAGTCATGAATATAATCCTTTTGTATTTTTTGCTTATATATCGATCGAGTGATATGATCAGTAGAAACAGGAGTGGATGTTTCCTGGAAGCAACATATTCCCAACAAAACTTCATGTGTAGACTGTAGTACAACACTAAGTACTACGTACATTGGAGTAGAATTATTAGCGGGCTTGGGTAATTGAGGTTTGTTTGTATCGAAAGTAGTTTTTGTGGCTTCCTCACAAGAAGATTAATAACGGCTTTCACTGGATTTCAAGTGTTGCTTCTGTTGGGAACATGTGTGAAAGAATAAATCCCACATTGGATGGCCTTTTAAGTGGATATGGGTCATTCAATGTATATTGGGTCCATGTGATGTGGTGACTCCGTGGATACTCCCAACGGATTGGGCCTACGCGCAAACGAAAAGAACCTTAAGCCGATCAGACTCCCAACAAGTCGAAGTACAAATTTCACACTTGAGTTGACCAAACAAATTAGACACACAACTAAGTAAATAGCATAAACTATTAGGCTGAGTTTTCCATTTGATAAAATGTGAAATCCCATAAAATCATGTGAAATCCCATAAAATCATCCAGTTGATTTTATGAGATTTCACATTTTATCAAACGGAAAACTCAGCAAAGCTACTACAAATAACAACCTACAAATTTACCTAGATCGACGATATTTCCTAACGCCCTTTTTGTTTGAAGGATATGTATATAAGGGGAAGTGGGATATAATAAGAGAGAGATATGATTGGAGGTTTTAGAAGGGGAGATAGAGGGGTGGATAATGAATAATTGTGTCAAATTCCTATTTTACCCTTGGTTGGATATGTGGTTTTTTTTTTGGTTTTTTTTCCTCGAGGTAAATCAGCAACAAACCCACTCTTTTTTTTTTTATATCCGAACTACAAATCCACTTTGATCCAAAGAGAACTCCACCCTTTCTAGAAATTTCAAAGGGATTTCTGAATTATGCTACACCTCACTTCCGAAAACAAAAAGAAAACTAAAACAGGGACTAGTCTTCTCTTTCTCTCTCACACCCATTTTCTCCCATGGCGTGAAGAGATCCGAAGGGTAAACGGTGGCTGGGAAAAAAGTTATGCACACGAGGATGACGATGGTCCGATTATGAAGACGGTGGATGCATGGTCAGATTTAGTGGTTCAAGCTGGGGATAAAATTACAGGAAATTTTCTTCCCCTCTTTCACAGATGTGAATGGATAGCTTGTGTTTTTTTTTTTTTTTTAAAACATTTCAATTTATTTTTTTGTTTATGTTATCGCGTTGTTGTTGTTCATTGAAATCTTTAAAAAAAAGATTGGGATTTTTTTTTGCAAATGCAATTTATGATCAAGAGGAGGGTAGTATTTATTTATCTACAAAATCCCACGGTCACGGTTTTGTTTCGCAAGAACATTGTGGGGCCAACAAGGGCATTTGGGTAACTCTACTCCCGAATAATATTTAGACAGGTGGTGGGGGTGTCTAAAACTTCTCCCCCTGCGGAGGGATATGTATAAACCGGCTAAATAATATCCGGGTTGTAAATTGCAAACAAACAATGGATATACACATACCAGATATGTATATCCGGCTTTACCCCATATCCGCCTCCCATATACCTCTGCCAAACAGGGCGTTACGTTCGGGACTCGGACCAGTTAGGATAGCCACCATATGCAACGATATGGTGAGCCGTTATCACCAACTGAATTATCACAATACACAGGTGAAGACCCAAGGCCAATTCATGTTGTGCTTTCCGAGTCACACACGTACTTGAAATGCACATAAGAATCTGGGGAAAATTTCCGTGAATATATTCACACAATATACAAGTTGAAAAATCTCTCCGGGGAGCAATAACCGGCTCCTACTCCGGTCGGAGGAAGCCACAATCGGCTTCCCCTCTCACTCTCAGCCTGTCTCACTCACATTGTGTTACCACACACTCAAATAAGAGAGACAACAAGAGTATTTATAATCCTACGGTAATTCTAAGGAAACGCTAGAGAACCTTGGGTCTAAGCCTCTCCGGCCCACATGGGGTGGATCCCAACAATCCACAAGTCGGTTTTTATGAATTACCTAAGGAGAAGAAAATTTATGTGTGAGACGTGCCCGGTTAGTCAGCAGGGATTGCTAGTTAAAAGAAAAATCTACTATGCTCTTCTGACTAACTTTGATGTGTTTTCACTATGGGAATGGTTAAAATCGAGAGATACATTCATTTATGCACAAGTTTTCAAAGTTTAACCAAGTTTTATTTTCAATATTTTAAAAATGGTGGGATATTGTTGGAACTTAACCAAGTTTTATTTTCAATATTTTAAAAATGGTAGGGGATTGTTGGAACATTTCCAAAATATTTAATGAATATTAAATGGTATTATTGGTAAATAGTTTTAATCCAAAATGTGTCTATTCAGGTTATATGAATAGACATAATTATTAGATTTTAGTGCAAAGGGTGTGCCTATCCTGAATAGATCCATGACTATATTAAAAGGTGCAACTATTTGGGATAAATGAATAGACGCGATCATTGGATTTAAATGGTTTAAACCAAATGGTGTGTCTATTCGGGATAATTAATTGAATAGATATGACTACTAGATTTAAATGGTGTGACCGTTAGGTTTAAATGAATATATATAACTATTCGTGAACGGTCACAATGGTTTGAATGTAAAGATGTGACTATTGGTGAATGGTCACAAGTCTATGCCTATGTAAAGGCTAGCGGTTTCACCAATTTTCAACATAGAAAAAACAATTATGATTCTAGTTCATGTTTCTCTTTAGAATTATCTCCTACATATATTTTTGGCGGACTCGTAAAATCCAAAGGTGTTCTGGTTCTTCTTCGTCTGGTGCATGACGCAGTTGAACAAACAGTCAATCGGGATTGGTCTTCATTGTATCTTGTAGTTGAATTCATCGGCAACCCGGTGTACACCAAATTCACTCGAATTGGTGGGGGCGAATATTGTCTTAAGGACAGTGATAATGTAACGCGCCTTGAAGCGGCTTCATTGTATCTTGGAGTCAAATTTGCCGGCAACCCGGTGCACACCAAATTCACTCGAATTTGTGGGAGCGAATATCATCTTAAGGACAGTGATAATGTAACGCGCCTTGAAACAATCATTTATCTCTTCATTTTTATCCACTTCCATCGATTATTCTATTTTCGTACCAACATTATAGTGCAGATCATGACGAGTCATCATGACACATCGGTCTGTACACAGATGCATGCTCCAAATAAGGTCACATATATTGATCAAACACGCCCTACATTTAATTATAATATTAAGAAAATGGAAATTATCTTTTTCGTTCTTATTATGTTCATCAACGTGGCTTCATCTAGACTTTTGTTTTGTTTGGAATATGAGGTGGTAATGTATCAATATTAATAGACCTCTCTATTGCTTTGGTGAGATGAAAGGAATCTTGTAATCCAATGAATTGAACTTATCTTGGTTTGATTCGGCTTCATTAATTAATTACCTGCGTAAAATGAAATGGACAAGCGGGCACATAATCATGCAACAAAATTGTTTAATAATTTAATTAACAGCAATTAAGCATTCAGAATGGAATAAAAACAGATGTAAGAATAAGCATGCAGTTGCTAACATCATTACTCCATATTGGAGTAGTATTATTTACTGGCGGTGGTGATTAGTCACTAGACTAGATGACTCGACAAAAGGAAGACAAATACCCCATAATAAACCAACACCTGCCCTTAAGAACTATGGAAATATAAATATAAATGACATTAATGAATGAGTCTCCCTACCCACCTTTCCTACTGATCTCTTTTGGTACATGGGTAGCCTTTTTTAGCCACCTTTCAAAACAACGGCTCTGTTTGGCAGCCACATCCTTGACCGGTCGGTAACAACTAATGATACTCTATTAATATAAGGATTTTGTTAGCATGTGTCTAATATGCACATAATAAATAAATAAATAACCCTCCAATATATTTTTTACACTTTTCAATACACTTTCATATTGAAGTATTTTTATATACTTTTCATATATTTCAATATACTTTTTCAACCTAAACGTGTGTCTATTGGGCACACACATTAGCATTTTTCTTAACATAATGCTAGAGACATATCTCTCCATCATATCCTAAATCACACCAGCCTTTGTGACACTATATACTTAATTAGTAATGGGAAAAGAAACACTTTGAAACTATTTTACAACTATCAATCATGCAGTGCAATGCAAGTGGATGTGATTTAGGGTCCGGCGAAGAAATGTATTCCTACAATTTTTTTTGGGTAAAAGTGGGTTCCTAACATTATTGGTTAGGTAGCATTTTTTCCACATTGTTTATGGAACATCATCCATCTATTGCTCCATTTGCCACGTCCCTGCGTACTTAGCGCTAATGACGTGGTAAATTGCCTTAATTTTGCACAATCTCGGTATGTATATTTATGATTATTACATTATGTATTACTGTCCTTCTTCTTTTTTTGGCTATATTAGTAATTTAGTATGGATCATTCCATTGACAGCCTACTGGGCTGACAATAAGGAAAAAAATAAATAAATAAAATACACTTCAGTATATTTTTTATAGTACTTTTAATACACTTTTTAACCATTTCAATACACTTTTTAAATAGTAACGATAGCCCATTGGACTAATTTTAACATTTTCTATTAATATTAGTTTGTTTTTATCTGATATTAGTTGATAAGCTTCAATTAGCGAAATGAAAAACTAAATAGAGGGGGGAAATCTAATCTTATACAGCTTCCAGAAAAGTGTGTTAGAAAGTAGTATCAATAAAAAAAAATTGTCTAAGGGTGGTGGATGCATGTTGAGGTTTAGGAATTTTTTCTACATTTCTAAAAAATTAAGTCCAAAGGGAAAGGCTATGGAGGGGAACGGATGGAGACTAGTAAAATCATTTTAGCACATGACTTGATAACCCCCAAAAAATGGGAGGAAATAATTTTACTGTAAGTATATTTAATACTATCAATTGTGACCTTACAACAAATAAAAAGTGAGCAATGATTTAAAGGTTAATTAAAAAAGTAAAACATATTATAATTGCGATGATTGACTGATTGTATGTGAAAGTTAGTTTTCATTTTGAAAATACTCTTTTAAATAAAATCCGTCTTATAGAAAAGTATCTTCAAAATTATCATTAATATCTGTTCAATATTGACTTGATGCTCAAATCCCACAAACTATATAACACACATACTGAATTTTTTAATTTAGTACCATATCCCCAAAAGATTATGGGGAAGAGGATAAAAGTAGGGCTGTTAATAAAAACCTGTGAATCTGAACCGAACCTAGGTTTTGGATTAGGTCCATGGATTAATAGTCCGGACACGGATTGAAAAATTAGACAACTGTGATTTGCGGTTGGGTCCATGGATTTTCATAAAAGAACCGTGGATAAACCGAACCGAACAGTGAGAATTATATATATGAAGGGGCCGGTTCCCCTCACACTTAAAATAACACAAAAAATGACACACAAATTTGTGGAACTCCCTCTTCCAGGCCCCACTGTGAAGTTCTGAACCATTGATCTTGTTTAAATGAGTAAAATAGGAGGTACTGCAAAATTTCAGCTCAATCGGATATCGAAAAGTGCTTGATCCAACCAGTTTTGCAAAAACTGTGACAGGAAATAATATTTTTTAAACTGTTTGAATCAAGCACTTACCGATATCCGATTGAACTGAAATTTTGCAGGACCTCTTATTTTACTCATTTAAACAAGGTCAACGGTTCAGAACTTCACAGTAGGGCCCAGAAGAGCGAGATGCCATTTTTTGTGTTATTTTAAGTGTGAGGGGAACCGCCCCCATATATATATATATATATATATATATAGGAAACCGATCAGGTCAGGTCTCCTGGATTTTAGGTAAAATCCGAACTTCTATTTTAGGCCGTTGGATCGCATCCAACGGCTGTGACAAAAGAAGGGAACTTCGCGGGTTAAATGTAAACCCGGGTCATCTATTAACGGCTCGAATCCGGTAACACGGGTCAAAACAAAATCCCCCCTTTGCTCTTCTTCTCATTTCACGCCGGTTTTAGAGAGAGAGAGGGCGAAGGAGAGATTAGACGAACTCGAACGAAGAAGAAGAAGGTGATTTCGAAATTTAACAAATCGATATGGAAAGCAACTCATAACCAAGGTCTCGAGACGCTCTCTATCTCTCTCGATCTATTATCTCTCATTCCGATTTTAACCCGAGATTTTTCGACATCACGTTCTAGGTTTTTGAAATGCTTAATACGTTTACAAACTCACTCACCATACACTCTACACTCTGTACATAGCATGAAATGCCTGTTCATTAAGAACCCAAAAATCTGGTACATAAATATTTCTTGAAATTAAGTCCAAAAGTAGGTACATGAGATTAAAAGTAGGTATAAGAATATTACACTTGTTCTTGATTCTGCTATGTAAAATAATGTTCAGAAGCCAACACAAAATGAGATTGGGCTGGTGTTTGTATACTCTGGAAAAAAAAATCCAACAGGAAATCTCATTGCAAATCAGACACAAATTTAAGAGTTCAGAAGCCAACACAAAATGTCCAAACCATACAAAGACTTCGGATTGTTCAAGTTACATTTAGAAAAATTAAACAGAGACACTTCAAATCCAAAACCGAGATCTCATTACTTCACATAAAAAAAAACCCTAATTTTACAACATTTTTCTGTCCTCTTTGCAGATTTACAACAAAAAACCCTAATTTTACAACATTTTTCTTTCCTATTTTCAGATTTACAACAAAAAACCCTAAGTTTTCAAATGGAATCGAAACAGATAGAGGAAGAGAGAGCGCGAGAGATAAGCCTTCGAGATTTCTTCATTCGTCTCCGTCTAGGGCTTTCTTCTTCGTTCATCTTCGTTTGAATCGCCTTCTTCTCTTCTCGCTCTCTCTCTCTCTCTCTCTCTCTCTCCGATTTCTGAAAATTAGCGTTACAAAACAAAAGGTTTAGGGGGGGGGTCCTTTGACCCGCGAATTGGAAAGACCCGGGTTATGACCCGCGAGACCTATTTTTACCCGGTGTTTTAACCCGCGAGATCCCATTAAAATCCCAGCCGTTGGATGCGATCCAACGGCCTTAAATAGAAGTTCGGATTTTCCTAAAATCCAGGAGACCTGACCTGATTGGTTTCCTATATATATATCCACACCCTAAAATGCGGACCTAACGTCCACACCCCACTTTCCTGATCAAATTTTCATGATCCGAACCGTTCAATGTGTTTAAAAGATGTTTTTAAGGGTCCCCTCAAGATATCAGCAAAAAACAATATCGGGAAAGGCTTGATCTGAGCAGTTTTTTTTCATAAAAACTGTATATATGTATTTGTATGAAAAAACTACTTGGATCAAGCCCTTCTAGGTATTTTTTTTAACGAATCCTCGAGGTGGACTTTAAAAACACGTTTTAAACACATTGAGCGGTTCCGATCGTCGAAATTTGGTCCGAAGCTATGAGGTCCTGATGGGGTCCGGATTTTAGTGGTGTGGATGTGAAGCTCTTCCATATATATAAATTATAATGAAATATATCATTATGAATTGTTTACCCTAAAGAGATAAATTTGGTATGATTCTTTGCGTAATTGGTGCAGGCGGCATGTACTACTGCGGTTACCGGTTAGGGTCATCATTCTCAAAATTTATCCAGTTGTGCATCTAAACTAATGTTAGTGTTTGATTAGTCATTCATTTTTTCATTTGCTTTACTCGTTTTGAGGTTCAAATCTTTGTTATATTCTTTCTTTAAGCAAATGGTTTGCTTCCTTGTTGCCTCTTTTGCTACTCTCCTGAATGTAAATCTCTTTGAATCATTTTGAATTATTACTCCTGATGTTGTTTGAAATTACATTGTGAATATGGAAGGTTATTAAAACTTAAAAGCTGCTGATGAATGGGTCCCAAAAGTTACACTGTGAATGTGGAAACAGTGAAACGTGAAATTTATTTATTTTATTTAGTGAAATGTAATAATTCGTGGATAAACCGTAAACCGAATCGTGATTTTTTGATTGCTTCGGAACCGGCCCGTAGACTTTTGGTTTGGACAGGGATTGCATTACATCGGATCGTAGACTTTTGGTTCGGTCATCAGATTCATACCAATCTGGACCGTTGACACCCCTGGATAAAAGGATTACTATTTTGATTGGAAAAAAGAAAAAAGACAAAAAAAGATAATAAAAGGAGGACCTACAAATCGGGCGGGACCGTGGGAGGAAATTTCCGTTGGTACGGAAACTAAGAAGAGTAAAACTGGTGGGAAAGGGGTATGCCGGTATGGTACAGCTCTGATATTTTGGCAGGAAGCAGCCAGCAGAGGGTACGACACCTCTCAAAGAACAAAGAAAGAAGAATAGGATGCTTCAACTTCGACACCTTCTCACTACTATTATTATATTGCTTGCAATTGCAAAATTAATGTAAGTGTGCATCTTTATTAGTATTGAATCATATTTCCTCCGTTCGGATTTGTTGGTTTATAAATATATTTTTTTAAGTTTGAAAATGTTTGTTCATTTATAAAAGTTAAAGGGTAAAGTATGGAAGATTTACACAAAAAGTAGTGGAAAAAAAGTAATGGAAAAAAAATTGAAATCCCCAAAACGGATCAACAAATCCGAACGGAGGGAAAACCGGCAGGAGAAGTAGTGTAGAAGCGAGGACGCTTTGATTGGCAGGTACACTAAACCTGTTCTCTTTGATTACTTCCTCCCTTGTCTACTCTTCTCTTCTCTCTTTGTCGGTAACAGGAAGAAAAACAAGAAGCCTCTTTCTCTCATTTGCCTTTTTGCTTTTAGGGTTAATAATTTCTTGTTTGAAATCTTTGGGATTCTGTTAACACCCTCCAAAAGCCATTTGGCAATTTTCTCTCAATTCTTCAATAATCAATTGCTTTTCCACTCTGATGACCACATTCTATACTTGATTTTGCTCTCTCTCTTTTTTGTTTCCATGTAATTCCTCTTAATTATTTCATTTGTCTGGGTTCGTTTTGCAGAGCAAGAGGATTGATCTCACTACCAAAAAAAATAAGCAAAAGCTTACAAAAACGAAAGATAGATTTTCGAGTAACAGACTTCATCAGGATATTGCCGAGCAGATTGACTGTCTAAACTTTGCTATCTGGGGATTTTTTTTTAGTGGAAATCTGCTTTATCTTCCGCATAAAGTAGAGCAACCTCCACAAATCCACTAGCAATTTGGAATTCTTTGGTTGGATGGTTCATTATATCAGGCTACATTTCGCACTGGTGTTATCAGAAATTTAGGAGAGAGAATTCTAGTCCACAATTTCACATTGGAAAAAATGGATAGGTTCCAGCTGGGAATTTTAACGGAGAATCAGAGAGGAGGAGAGTCTTTAGTCGGCACTATAAAGATTGCAGTTTTACCCATAGCAAAGGTTTTTACAATTTGCTTCTTGGGATTTCTTCTGGCATATTTTAAGGTCTTACCTGCCAATGGAAGGAAGCTTTTAAATGGGGTAAGCAAGCATATGAGAATCCAATGTTTTTTTCTTCTTTTCTCCTTTCTTGATTCTCAGACTACTTATCTGCCCTTTTTTTAGCTTATGTGGAAAAAGAAGCCAAATGCTCCTCCCTCTCTCAAGAACTTTTTTGGGTATTGTACTATGACTTCAGATCGTATTTGTGAGTAGGTGGAAATGGAGAGATTTTAGTTCCATGTAAGTAGGAGTTCTGGCGAAATTTTTGACAGTCTTTGTAATTTTTGCAATCTAGAATCTAGGCTAAAATCTTATGCTGATAGAGGAGATAAGACTATCCTTATTTAGATGCACACAACTTGTAGAGTTTGTATGGGGCATTGTGAATTTCCACCTCCGAGCTTGGTAGTGTGGGCTTGTAATCATGCCGGGCATTAAAGTGATCGAATGTTGGTAGAATTCCTCGTATGGCAAGTCTGAGCCGGCCCTAACATGGTGCGCAATTCACCATGGGTTTCTTTGCAATATCTAAACATTGATCGGTGAAGTAACACTGTGAATTTCACCTAGTGCAGTTTTTAGTTGTGCCAATGAAGTTACAACCAATGGATGATGACATTATGTTGCAACTAAGTGCTCCCTCTTTTCCCTTAGATATCTTCTACCTGTCTGTGTTTAGTGTTATCTAGAGTTGCCACACTCTGGGGACTGATTCATCATTCAATCCATGTCGTGCAGTTGGTTTTTTCACTTTTACTTCCATGCCTGATATTCTCTCAGCTTGGGCAAGCCATCACTCTTGAGAAAATGACCGAGTGGTAAGAATTCAATATTCTTTTCATGTTTATCTGTAGCACCAATGGTTGACTGATTTTGCACTTACATGACGTTTTTCTCCTTCTACAGGTGGTTCATTCCTTTCAATGTTGTTCTGGCTACCATATCAGGGTCACTAATAGGCTTAGCTGTTGCCTCCATCGTTCGTCCACCATACCCATTCTTCAAGTTTACTATTGTCCACATTGGAATTGGTAATCTGCTTCATTCTGAACTAAAAGTCAAGTTAGGATGTGTTAATGTGTAACTACGTAGAGTTTGTTGAGATATACAGCGCTAGTTTGAGTTACTGTCCTGGGTAGGAGTCCTGATGCAATTCTAATATCAACATGGGGTGTGTAAGTATTACAACAATACAACAACAATAACAGAACCCATCTAGTCCCCAATCATTGGCGGTATGGGCGGGGGATGATTGGAGACAGACCTAACCTTTGGCAATATGCACAAAGTGGCTGCTCTCAGAATACCACTGAAACAGTGGCCCCCGTAAACCTCCAAGAACCGAGGAGTTACAGGGACGTTTTGCCGCAGAACCATGCCCCCAAATCAAAGCCGAAAGGCATTAGGAAAGGCAGGCCTGGAGACCCAAATCAATTTCTGGGCTTATTGCCATGCTTCCTTCATTCATGGTCCAGAGCATCTCACTAATGAGCACAGAAGGGGTGTGTAAGTATTATGATAATGAAATGATAAGTGCCTGGTTATTTTTTGTTATTGTGCATGCACCTTTTACATATATCCTAACTTGAGATTATTGGGTTTTGTATTATCTCAACACAATTGTTCATGCATTGCTGGCAGTTGCTGCAAAACTATAAGCTACATGGATTTCAGTGTCATTCTAGACAGTATGGTTCTCCTCAAAATGTTTTTGGCAAATGAAAACGAATTTGTGCCAACAAATGAACCTCTAGTTTTTCTTGGTTCTGTGTTCTTATGCACTTGCATTTATGCAGGAAATATTGGGAATGTGCCGCTTGTCCTGATTTCAGCTTTATGTCGAGAAAAGTCAAATCCTTTCGGTGACTCCGAGACATGTACTCAAGATGGGAATGCTTATATCTCATTCGGACAATGGGTAAGTGATGCAGGACGAACAAATAAAAAGATTAGAACCTTATGAATCCACACCTAAGGAGCCCTAGAAATCCTCATCTAGGAAAAAGTAAGAAAATTAAAACGATTCCATTTCATCAACCAAAATCCAAAAGCATTTGCAGAGTCCTTTCAATAGACTTTTCCAAAGGAAAACTAAGAAGAAAGATGAGATATCCTAACAACATTTTCTAAGGGGTAAAATCCAAAATTAGCAACTAAATCAACTAGGTAATATCCTTTCATAAACAAGGACTACATAAATAAATATCCTCCAGGATCAAATACTAATAACCACTCTTGTTCCCTATCAGTAAGTTGGTTATCCTCTTTTGTTCGATATTGGTCACAAGGAAATAACTGAAGTTGGAGATTTCCCTCTTGATCTTTGATTAGTTGTCTAGCTTCTGAGCATCAACTCTTCATCTTTCTGTCCTTCAGCATTCATGGATATGCCATAGTTCATCTACTTTAAATCAGTTGCTGAGGAGAATCCTTGTTATTCAGATATAGAAAGCTTGTATTTGCATGGCTGTTTTTGTGGAGAAATTGATACTCACTTATCCCAGGATAACGTAAAGATGTCCCATTGGTGAAACTCCGGTTCCCGGTTTCAATGAAAACAATAATAGACCAAACCATATAAAATGGAAAGTTGTTATTTCGAATTGCAGATAAGCACTTAGTGTTTCACTTCAACATTTCAGAATTGTAGGTATAACAGACTGCAGATTCGAAATGATAACTAAGGCCTTCTGCAGTTAAAATTGGAACATTGTCTTTGATAAGGCAAAAGTAATGATATAAGTGCTTAGCTGCAGATTCGAAATTATAACTAAAGCCTTCTGCAGTTAAAATTGAAACTATGTCTTTGATAAGGCAAAAGTAACGATACAAGTGCTTAGCTTAACAATGCAATACTGCAGAAGGTACCTATGCCAACCCTGCAACCCATGTTTCATATTTTCCTGAAACATGAATTCTGTTGTTTCGTTTAGGTGTCCGCATATATTTCTGTGACTTGTAAGATTGTTTATTCATGAATTATGTCATTTTAATACCTATACACACTTACATGTATTTGGTATATGTTCATTTATTTCAGGTTGGTGCAATTGTCCTATACACCTATGTTTTTCAAATGCTTGCGCCTCCTCGCGAAGGTACTTTTGATATTGAGGACAGGCATCTTCCCCACAAGAACTCTCTGAAGGATAGCACTCCAGAGCAAGTTCCCTTGCTTACGCAGGAGGTTATGCCAACAAATTCAGATACCTCAAAGATGGGAAAGGTGAGAACCCTACTTTCTATGTTATATCACTGTATATTTGTTTCAGCTCCTTCACTATCACGTTTGCTGCTAATAAAAGAGACAGAGAGAAATGACTCTGTATATATAGAAGAGATATTGGCAAAGTGATGATTAAGATGTCTTCAGTAACCCTTGCTTCAATATGTTGTTTTCTTTGTTTTCTGCTTCGAGCTTTGGGCAATTAACCTTCCTTTGGCTGTAGATTTAAATGGATCTATTTTCCAGAAAGAAGTTAATGGTTGAGGCTCTAGAGAATCCGCTTCCACTTTGGAGTAGTTTGCTAAATAGTCGTAGCAGTAGATTCTGTAGTTTGTTCATTATTGAATGCATATGTCACAGAAAAGTAACCCACCATTAGACATCTCTTTGAAATTTTGTGTATTCTTTGGAGGTTTTGTTCGTTGGATAGAGACACTGGTTCAGTTTTCTTCTGTAAGGGGGCCGTCTGCTGCTACTATTCCCTTTTCTCGAGAATGACTTTACAACAATACAACAACAATAACAGAACCCATCTAGTCCCCAATCATTGGGGGTATGGGCGGGGGACGATTGGAGACAGACCTAACCTTTGGCAATATGCACAAAGTGGCTGCTCTCAGAGTATCACTGAAAAAGTGGCCCCCCTAAACCTCCAAGAACCGAGGAGCTACAGGGACGTTTTGCTGCAGAACCATACCCTCAAATCAAAGCCGAAAGGCATCAGGGAGGGCAGGCCTCGAGAATGACTTTGATAAAAGAAAACACTACATATTCTAGATCATGTATGTGCTGCTATTATCCCAACTCGAGAGAAACACGACCTATGTTGGATAGCTTGGCATAAATGCTTGGGATCATTCCTTGACGGTTGGTGATCTAACACAGTGTCAGAGCTTTGGTGATGCGGAACCGTATGAAAGGGAGGGAAGAGAGGAAAAGAAGAAGAGGACTTGAAAGAAGCAATCGAGAGAGAGAGAGAGAGAGAGAGAGAATTTTTGTATATTCAAGTTCAATATTCAAAATGTTGGGGTATTGCATACGCATCCTCGATAAAGCTATACTTAAAGTAGGAAGGAGACTGGTAACTATCCAATGAGGAAACGAAATGAAAAACCAAACAAAATCATATACAAGGTACATATTAGTTAAGCAGATTCCAAAACTTCAGTTACTCTCCATCTTAAGTCTCTTTATAAGCATCTGTTTCGATTCTTATCTCAGTTTGTATTATGCACGCATGTATGTGTCATAAATGAATCTTTGCATCTCAAGGTACTAGATTGAGTTGTATGTGAGGGAGTGTTAAATAGCTTGATATGCATTGTTGGATCCATTTCCTAGCAGCCTAAAATTTTGAGACAAGTGGCTGACAGTATCTGGATGTAAAAGTGTCAACTTCAGCATTTGATTTATAAGATGTCATAGATGATCCAATTTCCATCCTCAATATTACAACTTCCTATTACTTTCAAATGAGAGATTGCATTGTTTCCATGCAACTTAAAATTCATGAACGGCTTAGCTTTTTGTTATAATCAGCTTGATTGGGACATCTTCGGATCCAATACTTGTTCTGCTCTCTTGATCCTTATTTAGTATGCTATGATGGATTGGAATGCACTGAGTTTTCATGATGTTGATGTTGATGCAGATCAAAGATCTATTAGTTTTTCTGTATGACAAGTTGAAGGTCAAGCAAATCATTCAACCCCCTATTATTGCATCTGTAAGTTCAATCTTTTACAATCTGTTGATTGATAATTTCTTCACATTCTTCATCGAGGGCACCTTTTCTATTTGATGAGTATCTGAAATGTGAGTATTGTTGTATTATGTTTGGCGATATTAGACTCCAATATTTGGCCTTTGATTTTTCTTCTTTGTCCAAAAGATTTTGGTGCGCTGATAAAATTTAAAAGTTTTGGTTTTTGGAATTTGATGTTTGAAAAACTCCACTTGACGTCCGATTGTGATTTAATAGCATGCCGCGTGTATGCGTCTTAGGGCCGTGTGTGTGTGTGTGTGTGTGTGTGTGTGTGTGTGTGTGTCTTAGGGAGTAATGACAACAGACTGGCCTGCACAGTACTATTGAATTTACTCCAACTATTCTGATCCTTGGGTTTCAGAAAGAATTCTGGATTCAGAACATCTAAATCAACACTGAGTTTTTGGTGTTTTTGAGAAATAAGTATATTTTTTATGAACACTTAAGGGTTTCTATATACAGTCTGCTTTATTGTCAAAGTTCTTGGCTCTCTAGTTGGTCTACCTACTTTGTCCATACTATCTGGCAATAAGTTGGAAAGCTTGTCTTTGCTGCAGATTTTAGCAATGGTAATTGGATGTGTACCATTTCTGAGGCGATTAGTTTTTACAAATGATGCTCCTCTTTATTTCTTAACTGACAGCTGCACGATTCTCGGGTATGCTCAGTTTCTGCTCTCTGACTTTATGTTGGTGTTTCCTTTTGGTCGGATATTCTTTGCTGTTCATACTTTACATGCAACCGCACTCATACCTATAAATATACATGTACATTGATATAAGTTTACTTTTTACTGGTGCAAGAACCAAGTTACTTGTATAAAATAGGTTGCACATACAACTTGGAAGAACAATGAATGGAATTCTGGAAGCACTGGATTCTCTTCGGATACGTCCTCACTATGGAGAAATAGGATAAACAAAACCAAAAAGTGCATGAAGTTGAAAGATAATGTATATTTTAGTTAATAGTTCACATACCATTCATTTTGGAACCAGGTGGAATTTAAATGATGATAGTGTGGAATAATAAAACAGAAAGCATCTGACTGTTAAATTCCACATAATTCCGATAGCTACGGCCTACGATTACCTGGTCACTGGTTTCTGTATATGTATGGTCAAAACATGGATCTTGATCCCATGAAAGTCTCACGCAACCCACAACGACTAGTGCGAGACATTTAGAAACTCGTCCCATTAGTCGGTTTCTAGGATTTGGAATTGCATAATTGCAAATGACCCATAGCACAGTATTTGGAACTCTTTTTTATTTGGTAAGTATCGAACTTATTAAATCTGATCTAATTCTTGTTTCCTGAAAGCCTTTTCTACCAATGCTTCATAATTTCCTTTTATCATTGGTAGTTTTAGTGTCAGGTCATCCGATAGTGTAGGGTTGAACTACAAGATGTATTGCCTGGTCATGATTCTGGCGTACTAAATTTTTTGGGCACGTAAACACCACTTTAGGAATAGCATAAGTTTATGGAGGTGTCCACCTACAAAAGATTGATGTGTTGATACTTGTCCTGCAATTTTTTTGCCTTTGGTAATGTACTATGTTACTCTTTCCGATATTCTTGTTTCCTTGGCATCCAGAATGATCTAGTTGAGTTTAAACGAGCTTCAGAAATTCTTAAATAACCTGTTCCCACTGGAAGTTCCTATTAGAATGACATTTGTTATGCTGTGTTGTTTCGAAACTTTTCTAACTGTAACACCAGGACAGCCCAAATGATTGTTTTGTTTTCTACTAACGCAATTATTGGCAGACCTATTAACCAATACTCGAACGCGGAGAGTTTTTATACGCAGAAGTTAGCTCTATATTCCAACATTGTTGATACTGACATTGTCTTGAACTCCCAGGGACGCGATGATTCCCTCAATTTTGTTGGCATTAGGTGGCAACCTTGTAGACGGTAAGTTAACTTTCTCATTGGTCATGTCTCAGTTCTTTAACATGTCCTGTTGCGGGGAATCTGTGGCTTTTATGATCATCAGTCCTAGATTTGTTTCCTTTCCATTGCAGCCCAATGATTACACAGTACTAGATGACATAGATGAGTTAGGTGGCTGACAAATTGTGGGGTTACTTGCAGGGCCGGGGAGTTCAAAGCTTGGTATACGAACAACAGCTGCAATTGTTTTTGGGCGGTTGGTTTTGGTTCCTCCAACTGGACTTGGCATTGTCATGTTGGCTGATAAGCTTGGCTTGCTTCCTCCTGGTGATAAGATGTTCAGATTCGTCCTTCTCCTCCAGCATACAATGCCCACATCCGTGCTCTCTGGTAACACCTGAATCTCAATGTTGTCATATGTGTTTGCCAAACATGATTGAGCCGAGCCAAATTTAGTGTGTTATGTCCATCCATTGTTTGCCTTCACATTGACATTACTGCATCTGCATGAGCGATATAGTGTCTCTCACTAGGTACTTGTGCATTCTTTCTCCACATGAACAATAAGAACCTTCAAGTTTACTTTGGAATCCCGTGTGGCCTTGTCATAATCTTTACATATCTATGGATCTAGGATTATGCATACTCGACGACTTCCATAATCAAGGTTTGCAAAGAATGCATTGGGATCCTGGTTTTATATTTTATCTTTGTGACATATAAAATTTCTATTGCTGATAAAATAAATAAATAAATAAAAGAATGCATTGAGATCTAAGGTACAAAACACCCACTGGTAAGAATATTATGAAAGGTAATCAGGATTTATTAATTGGCAATCTTCCTTATTCCATTTTTGTAGGTGCGGTAGCCAATTTGAGAGGATGTGGGAGAGAAGCAGCAGCTGTGCTGTTTTGGGTTCATATATTTGCGATTCTTTCGATGTCCGGGTGGATAGTTCTCTATTTGAATATACTCTTCTAAATTGAACCATGGTGCTCTTTTCATTATCTTCTTGTATTCTTTTTAATTCCTCCACGCTGCTGTTGGACTGAAATGAGGGGAAGGGAGCTGCTGTTCTTCCTTGGGCATCATCTTTTGGCAAAACCTTTCTCTATCTGTGGCTGGTTGTCACAATGGCATTACGCCCATTCACTGTTTTGCTATGGAAGGCAGTGTACTAGCAAATAGAAAAGGGAGAACCATGTGTAAAAAAGAGCTGTCAGAAGGCGCTTTATAATTCTGCACTGTCGCTGTGTAAATTTGTTATAGTGTCTTTTTTTTTGTTTTTTTATCCAATAAATTTGTTTTAGCTAGCCAGCTAATTTAATATTCACTTATATTTCATCTTTGTTAACCATCTCTCTCTCTCTCTCTCTCTCTCTCTCTGTGTGTGTGTGTGTGTGTGTGTGTGTTGTACTGGCCTTTTCAATTTCAATCGCAAACATCACTGTTGCCTCATGTCTTCAGCCTCTATGTAGGGTAAGAAAATGCTTGCTTGGTATCAGCTTTTAGCAGGCTTATATCTCATCACCTAGTCAACTTTCAGCACTTAAAAGACGAACCGGGGATCTTTCTGCATTATAGGATTGTAATGTGACATTCGAGACACCTGTGTTCGTTTGCCTACTTTAAGCAAAATATTTTGAAAAGAGTTTTAAAGTTGTTCATTTGTTTGACTAACTTGAAGTTGCAGCTTCCAGACTTGTTTTGAATCTATGGGCCCATGTGCAAGTCTGTGGGCTTTGAAGTTTTTTTTTTTCTTGTCATTCTTTAATCCTAATCTACTCTATCCTAGGAAAGGGGGATAGGTGTTTACGGGAATTGAACCCTACCAATGTACATTGAAGTATAAGGAAGATACCAATTGCACTCCACTCCACTTGCCAATTTTGAAGTTTTAAGCGTGTTTTTTTTTAAACAACTATAAATATATGGGCCCGCAAATTATCATTACCTTTTGAGGCTTGTTTTGAAGTAAGTTGTTCAAAAAAAAAAAAAAAAAAAAAGGTTGTAGTTCACAAGTGGAGGGGCCCAGCTCACAAAACTTTAACTCATTTCCAAACACAAAATCAGTGTTTTCAATTTGTAAATGCTGCTCAAAGCAGCAAACCGAACACAGACATCTTGTCAAAATTTAACTTTTGCACCACTCCTAAAATGGAAGAAGAAAAGA
Organism: Gaultheria prostrata; assembly: GCA_036023075.1. Taxonomy (NCBI): domain Eukaryota; kingdom Viridiplantae; phylum Streptophyta; class Magnoliopsida; order Ericales; family Ericaceae; genus Gaultheria; species Gaultheria prostrata. The sequence continues at coordinate 11,146 of JAXBDA010003818.1, read as the reverse complement.
AAGCGTATTTCCACTCTCAGATCTGTCACGGATTTTGTGCACGATGCCCTAACTGAAGTCATGACCGCACTATTCCAGGCCAACAATTTCTCTCGACGAAAATCATGTTTCCAGAATACAAATACAGCTATCCAATTGTGTCAATGGAAAGAACATTTCCACCCTTCGAATTCAGTCAGTCAACAGATATCATTTGCAGGAGCATATGGAATTATGGAGCGAGAACTTTGAACCTGCACAGACTTCAACAAAATCCAACTCATAAGAATAGAAAGAACTCTGTTAAATGACCAAAACTCACCAATTCAAGAACTCAACCAGAAGAGCATGAATGCATCCGCCTAATCATAACACCTTTGTACCAGGAAAAACACTAAGATCAGTTGCAAGTCATTTGAAACTTCAATGTCATTCTGATACTCACAGAACAACTTAGAACAGTGACCACCACCTCCTGCTCCTGTTCTCCCTATGGTTGGGTGGGCAGGAGGGGCCAGAACTGCGATTAGGATGCTGTTCCAGTCCCGGGAAGTCACGATGGCCAACTGGCCCTCTTCTTTCAGTCAGAGGATTGCCTAACCACAACACAAGAACAATACCTACGAGACTGACAATCGGAGCAGCAGCAAGAAACAACCACCTTCCTCTTGCTGTGTCCCCTCTGGCATGCCCATGTACCTCCCTTGCAAAATTCGCCTGCTGCATTCCATCAGCCTCATCGTCATCATTGATGTCTGAGGAACTATCCTCCTCGCTCATCTCCCGCTGCCGAATGTCATTGATCTCTACACTAGAGCCAGTAGTGTTCCGCTTGCCTTCCTCATAATCTTTGTCATCAGTTGGAAGCTCATACCGACAAAGGGGGCATGAATTCCTTGCTGTTAGCCATGGCAAGATACAGCAAGGGTGATAGAGGTGAGAACAAGGTAGCTGATTCACAACAGTCCCAACAGAGAGAAAATCCTTGCAGATTGCACATGCCATAGCATCCTGCTTCTCATGCTCTTCACTGATGATCACATGAGGTAAACTATTCACAAAGGACGGAGCTGCAGGAGGTGCTCCTCGTCTTGAGTCATCAACGTCAGCAAGACGCTCAAGCAGTTCATCAAAACCTCTAGCATCCACATAATCCCCGGAATTCAAAGGCAGTCCCACCGGTCCCTCCATGTTAGCAAGCAAGTCAGCAATATATGTCTGTCTCCTTTCCCCGATTCTAACACGAATGGCTCCCTCAAATTCTGGAAAATGAAGCTGTCTACGAAAAGTTACAGGCCCATTACTTTCAGGTCGACCTAATGAACTTTGAGGACCAACCCGTGCTGAAGATTCTGCATCATTTTCCTCAGCATCAGCTTCTTCCCATTCACTATCTCCTTCTTCTTCATTGTCTTCTTCTTCTTGTTCATCTGAGTTCCATTGGTTGAGACCCGCATGCATGGGGTCAATATCTGTATCAGTATCACTATCACTTCCAGCATCTGGATAGATAAACATTTCAGTATCCAGGAAACTATGTCCATCCACAGAAGCATCGGAATCCCCTCCATAAGCACTAAATGAAATGACATCACTCTCACTCTGGAATGGCCTGTATCCACTAAAGCTGACATTTGATTCACTCTCCCCATAAAGAGAATCAAACCCATCACTTTCAGTATCAGACAGTACCCTCCTCCAACTTCTGGAACCACTTGGAGTGCTTCGGGGGCGTGTAAGCGGCAGGAACCTGGCAGCAGCGTCAGTGTCTGCAGTCTGACTTTCATTATCAGGTGCAGCCGAGTGACTTTGCCTTGCAAGGCTAATCATATTTGAAAACTGCTGTGAGAACAAATTCTCAATTGACTCAGAACTGCTGTGCCTTGTTCTTCTCACTCTTGTTCTCTGCCTCCGATGAGCGTCTTCTGTTGGAGTTCCAAATTCTTCGAGAAACAAAAACTTGCAATCGCCACACATGCTGATTGCTTCAAGATTCCCAGCCTCATTATCAGGTGAGAGGATTCTCTGGCATAATACACATGCTGCTGGCAGGTCAGAATGGTCAACAACTGGAGCACCATTCATGTGACCAATAACTGGAGCACTGTTCATGTGACCAATCACAGTGGATTGACGCAACTCCTGTGAAATACCATCTGAATTCTCATCCATCTGTTAATGTGCTGAAAAGGAACAAAATTAAACTCAATGATAGATGGAAAAGCATCACAGGAATACCAAATCCTGAAGATGTAAAGATAAAATATACACTAAAAAACAGTTAAACTAAAGCGGCAACAAACCATGTGCAGGTAGTAAATCATTCAGTAATGGAACCCGAAAAAAATCTGTTGCGCTATATTTTAAGGCTACTGTTGTTTGACGCACATAGCACTTGAACATGAAGGAGTTCATAAGGAAAGCAACTAAAATGTGTGATTCAATCAATAAACCTCAGTCCCAAGGGCTAAGAAGCACCGACACGTCTACAGGCCTCACGTATCCGTATCTAACACGTGTCGGTGACGGACACGACACTCTCCGGACATGTGTAGGACATGCTTAAATACTTCTCTAATTTTTTTCTTGTATTACTTTTATTCAAACACATTGTAGATACTCTAAGACACGTTGTCAAAACTCTTAAAAACATGTAAGGACACATGAGGTTAAAATCTAATTTTTAAAACTTGGCCATGAGTGAAATTTTACACGTATGTATGGTCCGCGTGTCCGTATCGTGTCGTGTCCGTATCCCGTATCCGTGTCCGTGCTTCTTAGCCCAAGGGCAAAGCAAATTCACAACAGAAGCAAGCAAAACATATCAACATCACGTGGCCAATGTTTTACCTACCGAGTACTAGTTTACCTGCACAATGCCAATAATGGGCCTTGTGGCCCACAAAACTCAGCCTGATTCTTCCGCTTTCTCCAGAAATTACCTTTGACCTACATAGTTACGTAATGGTCGATACCGTTAATTAAACACCGATTTTTCTAACCATGGTTTTCCTCTACCCTAAAACTTCCATTAAAGTGAAAGGGGAAAAAAACACTTCCATTAGATATCCAAAACTAAGACTACAGAAAACCCAAGAAATGCTGCAGCTTTCTATTCATTTTCCCCGATTCTCCCCAACAAGCAAATGGATACAAGTATGATACACTGCCTATGAGCGACTTTTTTGTCTAGTACGGAAGGTGAACATAGAATCCAGCAAGTTTGGTGACACTGATTAACAATAAAATAAACTTGAATCTTGATTTGGTTTTTTCCAAAACGATGGCTGATGTTTTAACAATATAGTTAAGCCTAATTCACCAGATCGGATAAGAAAATTATAACCATGGGTTTCGTTCTCGATGTTCTGTAGCAGCAACATACCTAATCTGATAAAACAATGCCAACTTACATCCACATTAAGTTTCACAGGAACAAAAGGAAAAAGGAAGGGGGGATGCATCTGTACAACAGGCAGACGACCACTGAGAAATGTGATTTAATTTCCAAATACAAGCCTAGATTTGATTGGGAGTTAAAGGCTTGGTTTGCTTTGTAAGCCGAATTGGACAAGTATCATATTCCAAGTCGTGGTTCGGTAGCAAATACAAGACTCTTGAATTTCCTTTGAATCAAGAGGTTTCGGCTATATATTCAATTCCAGAATAAACAGGAAAATTAAGAAGACAATATCTAAGATTCAGAAAATATCCTAATAACCATGAACACATATTGCCGACCGAGAGAGATCAAATGAAACCTCAATTCCAGTATGCAACTTGAAATCAAATGTCAGGTCAAGTGAAAAGTTAACAGAAAGAGAAGCAAATGAACAATAAAGAGTCTTTACCAGACAAAGTGATGCAGAGGAGTCAGCTTGGTTAAAGTTTCGTCATGTCATCAGCTTAGAGAATTCCAATATGGCAATATTCCCTTGAGAAACCATTCAAAAGGAGGAAAAAATAACAAAAGACTGCAACTTTTGGTGCAAGTAAGTACACACATAGGAAGAAAGAAAGAAGCAAGGAATTAGGGTTTGAGGAGGATTACAGAAATATACTAGAAGAAAGAGGGGCGCAAAGGAAGTTAGGGTAGAAAAAGGGAATCGATCTAAGACGTAGAGAGAAGTTTGAGGATTTCGAAACAACCAACCACACAGATGTATGGAACTGTGTTTCGTTGGAATTCGATGAATACTTAGTTAGCATCAATGTAAGAGAGAGAGAGAGAGAGAGTCAGAAATTGAGCATTTTTTTCACCAACCAAACCTCAGAGGGCAGTGCAGTTAGGTTTGAAATCTGTCTCTCACTTTCTATGGCTTTCGTTTTCCATGGGAGTTGGGGTGGGGTTTCCTTCCTTCCTTCCTTCGATTAAGTCGAGAGAGAGAAAGAGAGAGAGAGAGAGAGTAGTTGAAACTTCCAAAAGCCCCTTTGTTTCATCATGAAGAAGAAGAAGCAGCACAGCACAACCTCTTCTTCGCACCTGTCCACTAAACAAAAAGCCCAAAGGCAATAACTTCAATATCTTGCGCGCGTGAAGTTTACGTCGTTTGTGTTTTACTCCTATTTTGATTATTTACATTGGTCTTGCTAACGGAAATCCACAAAGCTTCTATTAAGCACATGAAAAGATAAAAAGAATTTATCTTTCAATACACTTTTTACACTTCCTAATAAATTTTCATTCATTTTTATATATTTTTGTCTGGTAATCATTTTTAAAAAAACCAAAAAAGTAAAATATCTTTGCTAAAACTGGAATGCTCTCTGGCAATATGGGAGGACATCAAACCGGGCCTTAAATCCAACTCACTAGGTGGAGATGTAGTATTATTATTTTTTGTGATCACTTACTATATCTATTTCATTCTCAGGCAATAGGGATTGTAGTCTTTAAAAAGTATCATTCACCCAAATCTCACAAAAAATATTTTGAATTTAGTGACTAATTTTCAAAGATATTAACACAAATAAGGACTACTATCTCAGAAATAAACAAAATTCCGAGTTTAGATATTTAAAAACATGATTTAAAATTGTATTATTCTGATTAATTGTACACTACTTAAAAATTTACGTTTACACTACGTCATTTAGTGGATCATTATAAGTGTCGGTTATCCCGTGTCAGGCCCGAGTTTTATGCTACTTTTCTTATCTGGAAAAGAGGTAGAATATATTGTTTGTAGCTGACAGTTGCCAAATAAGAAAAGTAATTTCTAATATAAGAAATTATATACAAGTACTCAAAATTTACACCTGTATGATTATCAAGTCTCAGATCTAGCGACTGCATTCTCCTTGGAATTAATCTTTCCAATTTTTGTTGGAGTAACTATTAGCATGACTTCCCCGCTCCAAAAAGATTCAAGAAAAGAAAACCTGATAATATGTATGGTGCCTTATTTTATTTTTTTTGTGGGGTGTATGTGAGACATGTACTCAAAATCCTCAGCACTCCAGTTCCACTGCATGACTACATCCACCGCGGTTGAATCGTATTGCAAGATTTCTGTATCCGGAAAATCTCATGATCATTCACGACCAACATATCTTGACATTTCTGTATATGTAAAATATCTACAAGATCCAAAAGACCATCACCATCGTATCTTGACACTTGGGTGAACAGAATAGCATGCACTGCACTAGTTGTTAATTTGTGTATCATTATTTGCAAAAGACACAGTCGGAAATGAGAGTTATTTATTTCCTCATAAGGAGATTTGGAATATTCTCAGTTCCACATTCAGGAAACATCTTCTCTCAATTATGCAGCCGTTATCACATTTATCTTAATTTCTTACCCGCAATTGCACAAAATGCACCTGTTATTCTCTCCAGTACTGTCTATCTGTTTTCCCTTGCCAGTTTTGCCCATAAGACGTATAAATATGGAGTTCCAAATACAACTTCTTCTTATCTCCCCAATGCCTTTTGCTCCTCCTTTACTGAGTCCGTAATCCGTGTCCATGTCCAGGTACACCTCTGATGTGTGTAATACTATTATCTTACTCTCTCACCATGTTCTTGTCTATTTCTATAATATATGTCCATACTTCCATTAGGTCTCGTTTGATTCGCAGACTAAAACAGGTGGGATTGATAGTCCTGGATTATTTGTTCTGGGACTAATTTAGTATTGAATCTCACACAATCCCTTGTTTGATTCGTGTAGGATTAACATCAGGATATCCCATATTTTGGCCAATCCCATGTTTGGTTCCCTAAATAAAATTTTGGGATTAATTTGAGGACTATCTCTTTCTCTGATGCAATTTATCCAGCATGGGATTATAGTTAGTAATTGGTCTGATGCAATTTATCCAGCTTGGCATGGATAATATGTGTTGATTTACATACTAAGCGTAATCATATGCATTTATGACGTTTATAATATGTGTGCAGGAAAATACAAAGGTCATTGTGGAGAGATGGAGGACACGGAATAAGGAGAAGCCCACGAATCTCTGCCCTGGATGCATGGAAATACTCTGAGGAGGAGGAGGAGGAGGAGGAGATGGAGGACCACCACCAGAGACCACCCTCTGGGACCAAAAGAAAACTCCATCAACATGTACGTACTTAATTTAGTCTTAACCAAAACTCCGAACAGGTGTCTATGATATGGGTTTTTCATATACTATTTGTTTATTTTCTTCCTTTATGTTGCCACCAACTCCGTTTCTTCACATCAACTTGATTTTTCGCCAAACTTGCTCCGAGTAGCTCTACTATTTTATGTATGTCTATCTACTAAAGAGAAACAGCTGTCAGTACTTCCTCAAGATTCTAGATGGCTTCCAACCTGATCCTTATTGCTGTGATATTTATTCCTGTTTGAACATGAAATTATCTATTGCTTCCAAATCTTCAACCTGTTGTTCGAGTACTGCTAGTTCTTAAATTACAATTTAAATGGTGTAAAGGGTATAGAGAGGCAAAATAACGAGGATCGTTCAACCAACAGCGGTGAGTCACTCTTCTCCAAACATATATCACCTTGGTTTTTAACTACACGCATTAAGGTTTCTTTCATGGCACCCCTTAACAATCACTTTATTTCTTTAATTAGATCAGCCATTGGTTAACAAGGCTAAAGAAAGCACAAAACTTGATGATCATGCTACCTCCACAGGTTGTGCTGTTTTCCAACATCAATTTTGCCAATTTATTGTATCAATCAGGACGATAACATTTTAGATCTTACTGGTAGATCGTAATCACTGTGTTAGGTCAATCATCAGTGATGTCACCCGCTTCTTTTATGCCAGAAAAGCGCATCCTTGAGCTTGTTGTCGACATATTGCAAAGGTAATTATGTATATTCTTTTTACACCATATTTAGGTTGACAAACAGTCGTGGCCTATTTGAAGTTTGCTAAAAAGAAGAGAATGATCAGAAAGAAATACGACATTGCGAATTTCTTGGACTGAATATTGTGTTTCTTCAACTTCATTATTTTGACATCAGGCGAGATACATATGAAATATTTGGTGAACCAGTTGACCCAAAAGAGGTTTGTTTTTTGGTTCTTTGCCATTTGATTTGTGGATGTTCTGGGCCTTTCTAACCACTTATACTTGATGAGGGTTTTTTTGCTCCAACAAGGTCGAGGACTACTACGAAATCATTGAAGAGCCTATGGATTTTGGCACCATGAGGGCTAAACTGCATGAAGAATTGTATAAAACTCTCGATCAATTTGAGGTTTGTTCATCGAAACTTCAATTATTGTTTTATATCTTTCCTTGCTTTCCCTCTTTCAAAGTTTCCATTTAAGAACATTTCTGTGATTTTTTCCTTTCGTTCATCATCTTTCAAGAAATGTTAAGTGGGGACCAGGCCTAATGCACAAATACTAGATTGGTAAGGTTACTAATCCTCAAATGGTAAGTTTTTGGGTCCTTGAGTCTACCTTCGTCATAATTAACTATGGGCATTAGGCCAAATGATTTCTGAATGGACTCACAATGCAGTATCTGATTACTATTCTATTCTCTTGGTCATGCTAGTCAGGTGATCCTTGGATTGTTAACTTGATGATTTTTTTTTTGTCGTGCGTAATTGTTTCTGATTACATCAAGGTTGTCACTAGCATCTTTCCAGATCTAGTTTAATGGTATATGGTCACTAGGTCATTGTATTATCTCAAATCTTTGTCTGGGTGATTGTGCTTAAGAGTGAATAATTCCATGTTTCTGGCCGTTGAACGTATGGAAAGCTATGATAGCCATTGTCTTATTTCACATTACGTTTGCATATTGATCATAACCTGAATATATACTTTTTGGGTAACATGCAGCACGATGCATTTCTAATACCAAGAAATGCGATGCATTTTAATTCCACGGCTACAGTATATTTCAGACAGGTATGCAGTCAAATTCCAATCAGTTTATGGAAGAATTGTAGCTATCAAAAAGATCTTGATTTTGTAGATCAATGGAATACCACAGTCTAATATTTTCACAGGCTCGTGCCATATATGAGCTAGCAAAGAAGGTTTTTCATGTTCTGAAAACTGATCCTGAAAACTTGGAATCGGAGTTCTCATTGACAAGACGGAGATCATGTAGGCGGCCTCAGGGAGAAGGCAAGACTTTAAATTTTAACTCGTGTCATAGAGTAACTACAAATGTCAGAACAAGGTCTTCCTTAAGTGGTCCATCAAACCTCAGGAGAAGTAACTGGGGAAACCCCGGGCTCTCTTCCACAGACAACAAGAGAGATTATGATTTTTGCCCTGGTAAGAAGTAAATCCTCCCCTTGGCTTTTGGTTGAGTAGGAAAATTTTTTTTTTTTTCGGGAACAACATAAGAGCGAGGGAGAACGAGAAAAAAAAAAAAAAAAAAGCAGACAAAAACACTACAAAGAAGCAAGAGAGACAGCCAACTCCTCGTTTACACAGAGAGATGTCAGTCTGGTATGATTACAAACGGTAATAATATTCAGTCTGGCATGGCACTATAATGAGCTTGCTTTATCAGTAGGGCGATGGATACAACTTACAACATACTAATTGAGCCTTAACTTCTGTGAAAATGCTGATAACGAGAATCTACACACAGAGATCTCCCCTTCGCTTCACACTATATTTGCTCTGATCACATTGGACACCTTTAGGACAAGACATTAGTGCTTTGTTTTTAGTGTGCTGCTTCAGCAATAGGCTGCCAATTATGCAATTCAGTCACAGTAATCAAATTTAAGTTTATCAGACCTGGTATGACACTGACATTGTGGCTTTGACTTCAAGTTTTCCATAGAACTTTGCATCTTTTGGTACTTCATATCCTTCTCTGTTTCTGTGAACAGGTGTCAGAGATAGTCGAAGATCTAATATTGTTGAAGTAGATCGGCGTTCCACGTATAGACCATTGATGTCGTTCGAAAATGAGAACGATTCTATAGTCTCAACAGTTAATAGAGAACCAAAGTTACTAGTACACGTAAGATTCTTTTCCTTCTTTTTGTGTGCATATGCAAACTAACCAGGTCTCATGTGCCAATTGAAATATCGTATACAACCAGTGTTGTTTCTGCCATAAAGTTTCTGCTTATCCACAATAAAGCTCATTATACCTTTCGTTTGTGTAGGCGAATCTAGGGGATATTAGCTACCGGGAAAGCTTGATGATGTTTGCTAGAGATTTAGGACCAATAGCCCAAATGATAGCCAACCGGAAGTTACAAGGATGGAGTAAAGATTCTCCCGTTTTCCAGACTCCACCATCAAACAGCTGGGGCCAAACTTCGGCGTCGTGTCCATTTGCAGCTGCATCTGTATCTGCCCAAAAGGGTCCTACTACTCTGGATACGCCAATCACTAATCCATCTCAGGAATTCTTTGATTCCCTTCACGGGCATTGTTCTGAGCTTGAAAGTACTCCTGACATTATTGATTTGACTAGTGCTGATGATGGAGAAAAGGCTAATACAAGTAATGCTTTCACGGGAAAATGTGCTACCAATAAGAAGAGAGCCGGAGTGGGCAATCATAGTGCACTGGTGTGGAAAGTTGCTCCTAACAATGCAGGTGACACAACTGGTAATAATAGTGCTTTACGGGGAAAACTTGGTTTCAACAACGAGGAATCAACTAGATGTGAAAGTGATTGGATAAAGAGATTCAGCATTTCTAACAGCGACAAGAAGATTCATGAGAAGGAGATCAATAAGATTCACCCGAGCTTGGTTACTTCCACTTCTGGGGCTGAAGAATTAAGTTCCTCAGCTACTGGGATCAATGACACAACCAAGAAGTCCATAGCATTAACACTGAACTCGGGTAAAATGGATGACCAAGAGCAGAAAGTGACTTTAGCTTCGTTTCGTTCGCAGTCAAGTGAGTCTGAATTCAAGTTGAGAAAAGGTAACAGTTCAGCAACATACTCATGGCCTTGGCATCCCGAGGGGCATTCAAAGCATGAACTCCTAGATGCAGTGAAACATAAAGGTGGTACAAATTGCTCTAGCTCCTCTCAAGACATTTCCTCTGAGGAATCAAATCGACTCAAGCCATTGGCTTCCCCGTTTGCTTTTGATCTGCCATTCTTGAAATCACGACTTAATCAAATGAACAGCCAGAATGGTTTCTTGCAATCCAAATTCCTGCAAGTTTCTGATAAAGCGGGCCCCTCATCTAGCCAAATGAGACTGAGCACTCAGCCATCTCAGCTGGCTTCTTATAACCATCAATATTCTGTGTGGGATACTATTTTGGCTTTGAAGCTGTAAGGAATTCAGAATAGAACTCAAGTCAAAACCAGTTGTTCTTGGACAAGCAGGATTAAAAGGCTGAAAATCCTGAAATTACTGCCGTTAAGTCGGATTTCTTTCATGATGTAGAATCAGTTCTTCTTCTTCTTTTTTGTAAATTTCCTGGAGGTGTCCATGGGAAAAGGTGAATTTAAACAGAAGGAAAGGAAAAGAGAGTGCAGAAGAGGAATTGGATGAACAAAAATAATGCGAAAGTTGTACTTAGTTTGCAGTTGATGGTTTAATGAAAAGTTGTTGGATTAGCTTGTAAAGAGAAGTGCAATTTATTATGATAGGTGGAGTGGTGGTCCATTCACTTTCTTGCAAATATTTTTTAGTTTTGATGGCATTTGAATAAATTATCTTTTCACTCCTCATTTCGTTTTTATGAAGGATCAATCTTGA
>JAXBDA010003817.1:0-32346 GCA_036023075.1 Gaultheria prostrata | reverse complement strand
TCTCTTGTCTCTCTCTTACTTTTCCCCCATATATTATAATTTATTAAAAATAGGGAGGGTAATAGGGAGTGTTGATAGAAAAAGTGTCAAGTTATAATAGATATATGCACTGTTCACAAACTTTTTTAAGGAGTTGTTGTTGGGATTGCTCTAAGCACTACTATTATATGGAGCAGGATTTTATCTCAATAGTATGTTTAGCAATTGGGTTGGAGACCAAATTTAGTGGCTTAATCAATTGGAAATGTTTAATGACTTTTAGGTCCTACGGACAAAATTATCCATGGGATCATGGTAATATGCGCAAGCTCCTCTCTCTGTCTCGGGTCACATGGACGCCTGCCCCCTCTCTGTCTGTGTCCTTCTTCCTTTACAGTCGATGCCATAAATTGAATAGACCTAGTAGGTTGTCCTTTGACAAAGGCATGTCTGATCACTTTTTAGTGCCTTTTCCATAAGATTAATGAGTGAGTAGATTTTAAAGGGAATTGAATTTCACACCCTTTATTTCAATATTTGCAATCCTTTTTTGTTTTTATTAAGATGAAATTACTGAAATATCCCTTCATTTCAACATCTATGCCCCCCAAAAAATTATAAAATGGAGGGGGATTTTAGTAATTTCACCTTAATAAAAACAAAAAAGGGTGAAAGTATTGAAAAAGGGGGTGTGAAGTTCAATTCCCATTTTAAAATGAGGAAACTATTTATTAAAATCAACTTATTTTAGCAAATGAAGAATTTATTATTTTAGAAATTAGTTACTTAATTTTAGCAAATAAAGAATTTATTTGCTAAAATCAACTCATTCATTTTATGAGATTCTCAATTTAAGAAATGGAAAATAAGACCTAAAAGCCTTTAGTCAATGTTGTCTTCTGAATGAAAAATAGGTCTTTAGTCTTGGTTGTCTTTTCACCACGTAAACTTGTTGGCATCATATGTCTTATCAGAATATTATCAATGGTATAATCAAAATTGGATAATAAAAAATTATCACATCAGATTTTAATTATCCATACAAAACATTTATAAGGTTAATAATATGGAGTGTCACAATGATATTTTGTATCCATAATAAAAGAAAAGTACTTCTCACTCAATTTTTATTCATAAAATGGGCACAACTTTAAATTTGTACATATACTTTTTATAATATTAGTATCATTTATAAGATATTATCTTTATCTTATAAATGAGACCAATCTTGAACACATTTTGGTAAAGATTAAATTTTTTCAAATTTTTTAGAGAAAATGCAAAAAAATTAAGTTTTGAAGTAAGTACTTGAAAAATGGAGAGAGAATGTTGTTACTTTTGAATTCATTCTACCAAAAAAGACTTATAAATAGAGTGTGGTCCCCAAAATTTGGTAATTGAGAAAAATATTGTTAGAGCATCTTCACTCCTTACCCAGATTTTTACCCAAATTTGAGTAAAAACTTGATTTGGTATAGAGTACTCCAATGAGCAAAAGAAAATCTAGGCATAAATTTGAGTAAAAGCCTCATTAATGGCATTATTGTAAATTTACGGGGATAAAATAACCTCCAAAATTTGAGTAATACCAAATTTGGTGAAGAATTTGAGTAAAACCAAATTTGGTGAAGGATTTGGTGAAGGGGTGGAGTGAAGTTTTGAGGCGTCTAAAAAGGTAAATAGACACAACAAATTTGGACGGAGGGAGTAAATTACTAGTGTTGAAATCCCGTGCTCCGCACAGGCATTTTTGCGTATTGGAACAATTGTATATTCGTTGATGGTTATTTTTGCTCATTAGGTCAACTATGTATTCGTTCAACGAATTCTAGGTACGTTATAGTGATTCTGGCATCATGTTATGATTCTGGTACATATTTTTGTGAATTTATGGGCTTGTTCGGTTGGGTTTTCTAAAACCCCAATCCCTAATTAATTTCAGTGGGGTCCTCTGGTCCATCACTCAAATTCTTCCTTTCCATTTTGGGAGATACTACCATAGTGCATAATTTGTACACAAATGGGTCGATGGGGTCCCCTTCGGAGTCTCATACAAATGATCCAACTCGTTCATCAACTTTAAAATAATTTTTTGAGTTGCCTTAATAAAAAGTTAGCTCAAACAGATTTTTATAAGTACTTGATCCGATTATATTTAAAATTATTTTAGAATTTAGGGTTCTAATTTTTGAATGAAAATTGAAAGATTGGATCAAATATTTAAACTTTTTAGATTGAGCTGATTTTCTTGTAGGCTAATTCAAAAATTATTTTAAAGTTGATGAACGGTTTGGATTATTTGTATGAGACTTCAAAGTGGACCACACCGACCCATTTTTGCACAAATTGTGCACTATGGTAGCATCTCCCAAAATGGGGAAGAGAGAGAATTTGAGTTATGGGCCAGAGGACTCTGGCCCCACTGAAAATTAATTAGGGACTGAATTTTCTAAAACCCAACCGAACAAGGTGTATATTTGTTAAAACATTGAGACAAGTGAATTGTGCATACAAATGATAAAGTCCAAAGCTACCTTACAAATAACACCATGAGCAATCTCACATCTCTGAAATAAATTGTTCAGATATTTGCCAATAAATTGAATCCTATCCGAAGGCGATCACAATTATTAAGATAACAAATAAAAGTGGAACATAAGTATTGGTGTACGGCTTCTAAAAAAATGACATCGCAGTTAGACATTGGCCCAGTTTCCCACTTGATTTTATCAGATTTTGATAATTCATCCATAAATTTTATCAAGAGTTGATTTTATCAAGATTATCAAGTGGGAAACTGGGTCATTAATTGGGGAAAAATAAGAATATTAATGCGACAACGAATTATAGCCGAGCATAAACATTGATCTACAACATTAAAAAAAAAAAAAAAACAACAACAACATTGCAGTTAGGTGTTAAATTTGATAAACTACTGTAATTCTAGAACACTAAATATGAAACTTCATAAATTTGAAATTCTGTCAAATTTGATCCATAATTTAATTGAACAATAATCACCACCCATGCAGGAAATCAAACTGGGAAAAAACGAAACCTATCTTCAAATAACCAGAGTACAAAGTTGTAAACATAAATCGCTATCGGCTGCCTTTATCTCTCTGTCTCTGGAACAAAGTTCCCATAAAACTGGGTAGATTTTCAACCCAAACAAAGCATTCTTGGGTTAAGGATGTTTGAAGACTATTATCGAACTGCTTGGAGGAAGAGAGAGGAAGAATTACAATTTATTTGTCAATTCGGATGGAGGGAGTAGTAAATTAGCTCTCATTCCCATTCCCTGTAGGTATTTTTAGAAGGTAAATCAACAAAAAGAGGAATAGATTTCAACTGAACAAAAATAAATCAACAGATACGGGTGTCTGGACCAATCAATTCTTTGTATATTGATAAAAAATTCAACAGAGAATGATATATCTTTACAATAAAATATTTGCATATTAAAAAAAATTCACATATTTTCGGATACCAAAAATAAAATGCAATCTTGGGGTAGAATCAGGATTATGATATAAAAAATATAAGGATACAAGAAAAGTTTTTCCGAGGGCTTGACTCTTGGTCCGAGAAAACGAAAATAAAAAACAAGCGAGCCGGTGAGTAATTTTCGGATATCAAACTGATCTTTCAATAAGGTCAAAATCTTTTTTCATCATCTATTTCAAGATAAGGAAGCGTTTTATGGAATAATCTTTTTAATCAAACGGATCTTTCAAGATGGTCAAAATCTCTTTGATTAACCTTGTCTGATGGGGGGTGATTGGTTAAAGCGTGAGACTTAGAGGTTTGATCTATAAGTTACTAAATTTCTCAGATTCTATCAACTTTTATAAGAGCAATTCATACGGGATTTTACCATGGCTATAATCAAACTTCCCGTTAAAAGACGGTGGTATTTGATTCCAAGGGATTGGTTGAGCCATGTGTGTAAACACATTGAGTTACAAAAAAAACATATATCTTACTTATAGATTGTTTTCAATAAAACTCATTTTAGACACTCTAAATTAGGAACCCAGGGGCTCTGTTGAGCGCAATGCTTGGCAGGCCCTGCCTAACACATCTCGGATGTCCAACACATATTTTGGACGGTTCAGATTTGAGGGAGGTTAAAATACTCAAAACACCCTTCGGCACCTATTAAATATGGGTCGTCCAAAACACATTTGGACGGTCGAAATGTGCTCGGCAGTGCCTGCCGAGCATTGCGCTCAGGAGAGTCCATCAGTTCTTTAGAAGGTAAATGTTCCATGCAGAGCTACCAGGACCAAATAGACATAAAGGGGTAACTTTTTGGTTGTTACTGTGATCACAAGAAACCTTAGGGAAGATCAGTAAAATTTACCCAAAAGTAGGAGTACAATTTTTGTCGGTATGTATTTTTGGGTAAATTGTCGGTATGTATTTTCCGCGGCTCAAACGTGGTCATTAGTTCGGTAAATTTCACCGACAACCCCTGAGGTTTAATTTAATACTCCCCGTCCCTATTTTATGGTCTTTTTTGGGGATTCCAACTAAATAAAGGAACACAATCATTGCACCTTTCAAAATCTACTTTTCTCATTTTACCTTTCAATCATTACATTTTCTTACTTTTTTAGTAGTACTAATTTCAAAATGAGGGGTAAAAAAGAGAATTCATTACCTATTGCCCATTTAATTTTAAAATGGGACAATTTTTTTGGGACAGCAAAAAGTGCAAACTGGGACTATAAAATGGGGATGAAGGGAGTAATAGATACCCATTACGAATGAGAAATAACAATCAACCCCTGGGGTTCTATGTGTGTTACTAGGGGTGCACACCGGCCCGGTAGCCTGCCCAGCCCGCCAACCCAGGCCGATTTTTTAGGGTTTGGGAAAAATATTTAGGCCCATAGGGCCGGGCTGGATTGAGATTTTAAACCCGTTTACTAATTGGGTCGGGTTTGAGAAATTCCTTTGAGGCCCAACCCAGCCTGGCCCGATTTAAATAATATTTCCATTTAATACTATATGCGTATATGTGTGTGTGTATGTGCGCGTGTGTGTTACTGGAGATAAAGTTTTACATGTTAGAGATTGTGGATGTAATTGGAGAGTTGCATCTTTTAGAGCACTTTAATTACACTTTTTGCGATACCATGCTTCAGAAAAATTAATAGGCTTGTTGGACGGGCTTGAGAAATTAAAATTTTAATTGGGCCGGGCTTGGGCATATTAAATGAAGCCCGGTTACTAATGGGTCGGACTTGGGAATACATAAATCTCGTTATTACCTAATATAAGCTCGACCCGAACCCAGCCCGGCTCGGTGTTTGTGCACCTCTATGTGTTACACCTAATTGACAATATTCTGTCCAAACACGAGATAGAATGAGTAAAAAAAAACTTATATTTAAGAATTTACCCTCTTTAATAATAATAACACTTAACCAAAATTTACCTACTCTTACTTTTTTAATCAAAATTACCTTTTCTTTTACCCATTGGAGGAGCCGTTTTGATAAGAAGGATAAAATTTATTAATAACTATTAATTTTTTTTCTACTCGAAAGAATCATTTTTGGTAAAAAAAAAATACAAATTTATTATTCTTGGGTAAAAATATAAAAAACTAAGATAGTTTACTATGGGTTTTGTTAAAATGTGCCCCCATGCACATAATAAGCTTCATTAAATGAGTCTAATTAAATACTCCATCCGTCCCAATTTGTTTGTCAATTATTCCATTTTCTGCTACACCTTAAATTGCTTATATCTTTCAATCTATAATGTTTTTCACCGTTTTAAAAACTTCGTATAATAGAATTAATCGTGTACTATCAAACAAGATCCATATTGCACATATTTGAAGATCAATATTAAAAGATATAAGCAATCGAAAACTGATACGATTATCAAAAATTGACAAATAAAATGGGACGGAGGGAGTATACTTTTATAAAAAGTAGTAAAAGTAATTGATATATTTAGATTTCCTATGCAAAAAGTAGTAAAAGAGTATGTGCCTATTGTTTATAATGCAAACAAAGACTTAATTAGACTCATTTAATGAAGCTTATCATATGCATGGGAGCACATTTTAACAAAACCCATTTATTATTTATTTTGTCGTTAAAAATGGTAAATTTGTCAATGCAAGCTCTTTTTAGATAATTCCATAATGTGTTTGGTCAAACAGCTGTTGATTGGGTGTTGGTGATACAAAAATTGAAACCATGGGAAATTTATAATCATTTCTCATACTCGAGGGAGGTATATGTCATTAAGGAAAACCTCATGTTTATGCTACGAATATCCACGCAAGATATTCTCAATCAAAAACAGCTGAGCTGGCCATTTATGTACACAATTGGGCCCCACCTAATCCTATTCCCTTTTTCCTTTTTTTCCCTCTGGAACCTGCCAAAGCCACGTCCAGCAATAAAACGTCTCAACGAACTTCTCAAGCAATCATTCCACCTCTGATCCCGATCCACCCGCAAACCCACTCTCTCTCCTCTCTCTCTCTAACGATGTCGGGACAGACGTACAAAGTCTGCTGGTGCTTCCGGCGCCGGTTCCAGCTCGCCGCCGCCGTGGCTCCGTCCGATATTAAGGCATTGTTCGATCGTTACTCGAACAATGGACTCATGGACGCCGAAAACCTACGTAGGTTCATGGTCGAGGTCCAGAAGGAAGAGAAAGCCACCGTGGAAGACGCACAGCGAATCATCGACGGCCTCCACGATTTGAAAATCCTCAATATGTTCCACCGAAAGGTCCTCCATCTCGACGCTTTCTTCAGATTCCTCTTTGGACACGCTAATCCCCCTCTTTCCCCGAAAATTGAGGTAACGCTCTCTCTTGAATCTCTTTTAGGGCCGCTGATCGAACCAAGCTATTTAAAGTTTGTTGAAGAAAGTAGAAACCTAGCTTACATTTTGTTCTGAAGATGGTTAAGGTTTTAAACCGAGGCTCGAACAGGCTACTACTCTGCTCGTTTAGCTTATGAAGTATAAAATATTCAAGATCGGCTCGTAATTGGCTCGATTAAACTTGTTTTGAAGAGATCGGCTTGTTTATCACCTCTAGTTTCATTGATGTGTATTTTAGGCTTTTTTTTCTTCAATTTGTGTACATTTTAGTTTCTATTCCTGAATGTGTGGGTAGGCGTATGTGATTTGGAATTTCATTATTCAATTTGGTTTGGGCCACATGAGTAAGGGTTCACACTTCACACGCCCGTAACCCTTTTTTTAATGAAAACAATGATTTTTTGTTGTCCTTATTTAAGTCACAACAATTTCCTTTTTAGACACTCCAATTATTATCATCTCACACAGTCACAGTCCTCTTTGCCTATTTATATATTAATAATAGCTACTACTTAGACAGGACCCGGCTTTTTACTAGTTGGACTGCAAAGGACAGTGGTATCTCGATCGTCCATCTCTGTAGTCAATGGTCTAAATTTTAAAATAATTTTTCCCCGGAAGATTCTTCCTGCAAATTTGAGCCAGTAAACACTTTTGGATAGCCAAGATCACAGGGACTACTAAGCTCAGACTAGAGAGAAGCCTGATTCTATATGAAAATGAAAGTCAATTTGCTGAAGTTATGTTTATAGGTCAAAGAAAATGTGGTTTATTGTATAAAACTGGAGTGTGAAAATCATTTGGAATCAGTAATTCATTTAGCTACCAAATTTGTTGTATTTTATTTGAGGAAAATTCTGCTCACAGCACATTGGTCAGGGGGCAGTTGTTAGATTGACTCTTCAATTAATTCTCAATCTTTCAGGTTCATCATGATATGACAGCTCCGTTGTCGCACTATTTTATATACACGGGGCATAACTCGTATCTAACCGGGAATCAGCTGAGTAGTGACTGCAGTGATGTGCCTATTATACATGCACTGCAGAGAGGTGTGAGGGTGATCGAATTGGATATTTGGCCGAATTCCGCGAAAGATGATGTCCATGTGCTTCATGGAAGGTACCGTACTATATGCCATTCGGTATTGATTTTGGTGGGGAATTGGTCTGATTGTAGAATGCAGTTTAGGTTTGTGCTTATAGGATTTCCTCTATTAAAGAAGTTAACTGTACATGTTTCCTTATATATTCTTCTTGCTCTTTGTCCTGGTCTTTAATGATGTGCCACCCATAATCGGAAGCTAAGAAATTGCAATAAAATATGTCATATATAAGGGCATTGGTTCTTATTTTTTCTTTCTTGTTGGGGATGGGCTACAACAATGAAAGTTCCTTTCATTGAAGACTTAGACCCTAACGCTTAACATCGAAGGTGGTTTGGGTTTTTACAAGGCTGCCCCTGCTTTTGTGATATTGATGGGGGTCGTTCTCCATGCTATATTACTGACAATAGAAGGAGTTTTTGTTCAGTTAATCTAAGTTTCTGGTTTCAATTCCACGAAGAAGGGGAAAAAAAAATTAGCCAGTATTACAAGAAACAGGTCATAAGATGGGAGAGGACAAGTACTAGATAGATGTTGTATACTTGTGCACAACAATTGGTCCTTTACAGCCAACATATTACCATATTGTCTATGGCCTAGGTTACAAGGCTTTATCCTGTTTTCATCTTTATGGTGCTAAATTCATGTTTAGTCGCGTCCGTTGTTTGTTCATACATGACATAACTGAGGAATTAACTTGGCCTCATTTCATTCAAGTGTTCTCTTTACTTATGTAGGACGCTGACCGCTCCAGTTGAACTCATCAAATGCTTGAAGTCTATTAAAGAGCATGCCTTTACTGCATCCGAATATCCTGTTGTAATAACTCTAGAAGACCACCTTACCCCGGATCTTCAAGCTAAAGTGGCGGAGGTGGGTATAAGCATTTCTGTGGGGATTATGAGCCATTTCTTTTGGTATTGATTCACTACATTTGTGACTTAATTTTAGATGGTCACTCAAACATTTGGAGAAATTCTATTTTCTCCTGGCTCAGAATGCTTGAAGGAGTTCCCTTCACCAGACTCCCTAAAGAAGAGGGTTATTATATCTACCAAACCACCCAAAGAATACCTTCAGAAGAAAGAAGTTAAAGGAAAAGAGGATGAATCACAAAAGGGAAACGATTTTGCTGATGAAGAAGCCTGGGGTAAAGAAGTCCCAGACATTAAAGATAGTGTCACAAGTGAAAAGAAGGTGCATGGGGCGTCAGAGATAGCTTAAAACGTCTTGGTACTTTATTTTTAAATTAGCAAGACCAAATGTTAATTTGTAAATTGGTTACTTTTTTTCCAGGATGATTTGGGTGAAGAAATGGACGATACGGATGAGGAAGATTTAGATGATGGTGATACTAAGTCTCGACAAATTGCAGCACCAGAATACAAACGATTGATTGCTATTCATGCTGGGAAGGGGAAGGGTGGATTAACGGATTGGCTGAGAGTTGATCCTGACAAAGTGAGACGTCTTAGCTTAAGTGAACCAGAGCTTGAAAAGGCTGTAATAACTCATGGAAAAGAGATTGTCAGGTAACATTTACAAATTTCTGGAGACTTTACTTTGAAGTTTGATTCATGAGAGCATTCTGCCTTCAGATGTAATAAAAACTGGAGATTTTTATTTTGTCTTTTACATTGCTTGCATTACATATCTTGATATTTAGGGAGGATTATTGGGGCTCAATGGGTTTGCTCCTTGAAATTTTATTTCTAAATTGTACTTGTTCATTGAAATCTGAAGCTTTTATCTTGATGGATGCTGGAGATGCCAGGCACACTAGAGTAGTGCAGTTAAATTTTGATGAACATGCAGAGACTTGTAACCTAATATTAGATTGCCAGTGCCCGCCACCATAAGTTCACTCGGAAGCTGCTTGAACTTGCGTTTTCAGAGCTTTTCACCCATGGTTGTATTAGCATTTGGCAATTTGCCTGTTCTAAAATTCCATGTGGCCAGTATAAATTAAATTAATTATCTCTTCTGATCTCTTTTTTAAAAAACCCTGCAGTTGTTTCATGTCTGGATTGTGGATTCACAAAGAAAAGTTATGAGTTGACAAAATAAGTAGAAACAAAATGAAAGAAGTTATTTTATAAATTTATTGATTGGTTTAGGAACATCGAAAGCCCCTTGTTTTCCCCCTCCATATATCTATTGCTAGTTTTCAATGAAAGACTTTTCTTTAATTGTCTCCACTGGAACCAAGTCCTAGGTCCGAGGCATCGCCACTGTAGAGTACCTTGTAATTATTGATGGGAGATATGACAAAATTGGCTATAAGGTCGAACGCATTGTCATGCTAGCTGTAGCAGACTAGTAAGATCTGCATAAGGTTACACTAGTTCGATGAAGCTAAATAGTCCCTTTGGTGCATCTAACTTTTGTTTGCGCTCTCCAACACCGTGCATGCACATATGTGCTGCTGCGGTAGCAGTGAGCATGTATACTTCCTGAACTTAGTTCTTCAGTAGCGCTTGTTTTGAACATGGATTTTCAGTAATGAATGTGTCGCTGAGAATGCATCTGTCTTCATTATTTGTTTAGAAATGAGAATGCATCTGTCTTCATTATTTGTTTAGAAAATTTGCCATGTTCTGATAATTGATTTGCTTCAGGTTTACTCAGAGGAATATATTGAGGGTGTATCCGAAAGGAATACGCGTTAACTCATCCAACTATAACCCGCTAATTGGGTGGATGCATGGAGCTCAGATGGTTGCATTTAATATGCAGGTTTGGTGTTTTTCCCACAATTTCCCCCCCTTCCTCTCTCCAAGCAAAGGACTATTGGTGTACGGGTTGTTTGGTACTGCACTTCCTACGTTTATCCTGAGTCCCTGACTTTGCTACTATTTCTAAGAAGTATTTTTGTTGGTTGGTTAATTGGTCACATTTTATTCATGATTTTCTTCCTGAAAGTGTTCAAACACTTTGTCGATTGGGCATGTACCTGTTATTCAAATGAAATATGGTGGGATGATGAAATATTAATTAATTATAAGTGAAATAGATCAACCTTTATCTATTTCACTTATTCAACTGGAATGGCAGCAAATCGAACCAAAAAAAGCTTGAAAACTTGTAGTTGTATGATATATGTAGTGCCGAAATATTATTGGTTTATGCTGTTCAAAAAAAAAAAAAAAAATGGTTTATCTTTTCTTACCAACAGAAACTAGGAATAACATCGCTACTGTTCTTTTGGTTGACATTTTCATTAATGGGAACAAAGTTAGTAGGAAAATATTGCAACCACACACATAAGTAGCAATAATTTTTTAACTTGCATCTACGTATTCATGGGTGATTCCGCCATTTGAGAGGAAATAAGATAGCCAGAGCAACTCTAAGCTTTATCCTTCCTGTTCCACAAGTTGCGCAGGCAGCGGACTGGAATTTATCCAAAAAACTCTGAACATATTCATTGAATTCTTCAGTGTGATCTGTTAATATTAGGATTAATGTCTTACCACATCCTTGTTTTGCTCCGCAAGTTTTTTCACTTGCACTCACAGATCTACATATTAATTGTACTTGGGTAGGATGTTTGATTTCAACTTCTGACATTTGTTTACTGGAGGTGTAGCGGTGCAAATAACCAAAAGTGAATTCTGTTTGTACGACAGGGCTACGGAAGATCACTATGGGTGATGCATGGAATGTTCCGGGCCAATGGCGGTTGTGGATATGTTAAAAAACCTGATTTCTTGTTGAAGCTTGGTGAAAATAATGAGGTCTTTGACCCTCTAGCTACATTACCAGTCAAAACAACTTTGAAGGTGAGTCAACTGTTACCAGTGCTTTTAATCAAAGTTTCCTTTTACATATTTCAAAAAGTTCTGGACAATTCCCTCACTGGTTTTTCATGTTTTAATACTTGTATAAAGCTGATGTTCTTCATCTATACTCCATGTGATTTGATATTTTTTGCTGCTACGCAGGTGACTGTTTACATGGGTGAAGGATGGTATTTTGATTTCCCCCACACACACTTTGATGCATATTCCCCACCGGATTTCTATGCACGGGTTAGTTGATCCTCCTCAAATTGGTTTTATTACACACTCATCTCCGGTTGTGGGCTTGTGGCTTAAGAATGGTGGCCTCCACTACAAGAGTCAAAACCATTTATAGCTGTAGAGGATCCCTACATGTGTCACCCAACTAAAAGGGTGTCCAAAATGGGTGGAGTGAGACCGACCTTTTCTTTCTCCAACATTTGGTTTTCAAGTGTTCCGTCCATAGCTTTTTATTGATTGGTGGCATCAAGCTGGCGATAGTATTGCTGAACTTGATATGTTTTAGTACTGGAGTACATGTTTTTAGGATATGTTGAGCCCTGTGTTATCAGAAAATATTGATGCCATAGCAAATTACGTTTTTAGCATGCAAGTTCCGAAATATGGTATAGCTACGTTCCAAAACGAGAAAGTTTAGCGATCTTAACCAATCTCAAAATCTATCCTCTTTTCTTAATATTTTTTCCAGGAGAAAATAGAAAATGTCACAAAAAGAAAACTAGAGAGCAATGGAGAAAAAAAGAAAGAAAGAAAGAAAGAGAGAGTATAAATGGTCAAAGAGCTTTATAAAATGTATTTCATCAATGATTGGAAAATAGTACTCTATATTTGATGTTTCTCTCTTATAATAAGTTAACGCGTGTGCTATCATTTAAAGCCAGAATGTTTATGAGTTTGTATTTTTTCTGAGAGGATCATGCACCATTTATGCGCAGGTTGGGATTGCTGGAGTCCCTGCGGATACTGTAATGAAAAAGACTAAAACCCTAGAGGACAACTGGATACCCGCTTGGGACGAGGAGTTTGAGTTCCCTCTAACAGTTCCAGAATTGGCTCTGCTTAGGATTGAAGTTCACGAGTATGACATGTCAGAAAAGGATGACTTTGGAGGCCAAACGTGCCTTCCTGTATCCGAGCTGAGAAGTGGAATCCGAGCAGTTCCCCTCCACAGTCAGAAGGGGGAAAGGTACAAATCCGTTAAGCTTCTTATGCGCTTTGAATTTGTTTGATATAAGCTCTGATTTTTTTTTTTGGTCTCATTCCCTCCGTTTTCGTTTATGCTTTTGTTTTGGCCATAAGAGGTTGTGTGTGAATATTAAAGCTTGTTGTGTGTAATACATATGTGTAGTGAGAAATAAAAGTGTCTGCAGTTATCCGCGCATCTGGTGCCATTTCAATCGTTTGGATGTGTTTGACGTAACTTTGAGTCTAGGTTTTTTTCCCTTTTTGTTGTAGTATTCCTTTCTTGTAATTTTGATCGTCTTTTATCTTCGATGTTCTGGGTTTAAGATGATGCGTGTAAATACTAGCTTGTTGTGTGTAAGTGTAACATTTACAGAGATATAAAATGCCTGCCTTTCTATTCTTTCTTGTAATTTTGATCATCTTTTTCCCTCTTTTTTTTTTTTTTGAACTGGAAGACATTATCCATGTGCAATGTTGGAGTCGTGCTTTTGTGTGCAGAATACATTGAATAACGAATAGCAATCAAAATGGGTGGTGGGTCAACGGTGACCACCACTTTTCATGTTTTGCTAACCTTATTACCATTATTATCCGATTAATGTTTTCCCTAAATTCAGTGGTTAGTCATTGATTATTATTCAAGTTTGGTAGCACCATTATTATACTTGAAGAATTCTATGCTAAGGTCTGCACTTTCTCATTGGGAGGGAGTCCCATAGTATTTGTATGGATGAGTTGCGGATTACTCATCTTTTCACACGTAGAGTGAAAAAAATATTTCATGTACGGGTCAATTTTCACAGTAGGGTGGATAGGCGTCATCTAGACTTTTGAATACAAATATTTTTTATAGGCTAAATTGGTTCGACTAATTATTTACGGGTATAAAAAAAAATCTAATTCATTGTACAAAAAATGAAAAATTTGCAATTGAGAGCATTGTCGGTTGGGATCATGAAAAATCAATATAACTAGTTTTCCACTAAATAGTGCCACCTCTGTGGCCGAATCCAGGCTCCGTCCCTGGCTTACATTACAGAGCCGTCGTCATCTTCTTTCTCCGGAGTCATCGTGATTTATGGCCACGGGATAGAATACAAATTGGAAGTCTCCTGGTCCTACTTTAGAGACAACTCGAACATACGCAGTTTTCTGAGGCGATCGGGACGATGACCGCGATGGAGATGCTGAGAACATGATCGATTTCACGGATGAATGCTGGGAGTCGATTCGCTGATCACCAACCTTTGTGTTGTGTTTATTTTTTCTTTCTAGGGTTCCTCAGTAATTATTTGGCGTCTCTGAGCAATTGGGGATTGCCTCCACATTTATGTAGAAAACCCTACTCTCTTTGGAACCGCCTCATCCATGCATTTTGCATGTTAGATTGTGTGAATTTTTTTTGGGTTATTTGTACGGACACCTCCTTAATTTTGACCGATTTTAGAAGACAACCCTTCTACATCATTTTTGGATACATAACCTCCTCAACTTTGGACCAAAATGCATACGTTAGATTTTCCGTTAGAATTAACTCTTACACACATTAAAGTGCTTTGGCGGCAATTTTCCCTCCAAAAACCTTTTTTTTTTTACCAAATTACCCTTGGAACACTCTCAATCCTCAAGATGCAGCCCATCTCTCATTAATGTTTTGGAGCCTTTCCCTTAATGTTTGGAATATCACAATTGAATACCACTATTTAGACTTGCACAATTAGCAAGAATCATTGCTTACCCGGTTCATACAATTTGGATTCAAACATTACAGTCCCTAGAAATAGCCAATTAAGCATATATAAGATCTTCAAAAGAAACACTATAAGTAGGTTTATTCAGTGATGCAAAATTGCACAAACATCATAATCATCTCACTCTCATTACACCACTTTATTCTATCTTATACAAGTATAACAACAAAAACAAATACAAACCAATTCTTTATTGTACTCATGTTCCTTATTATATCATAAAAAATACTTCTACATACCCAGAATGGGTACCAGGAAGTACCCAGAATTTGAAATTCAACGGAACCTAGAGTTTCTGTAAAAGCGAACTTAACAATATTATCCTGTTTTTACCAACGAGGCAAAGGCACAACAAAGAACTTCATCATCCCTTCTTTGCAATCAGCACCATTTCCTTCACTAGAAGCAAAATAAAGAGGCCTCCACATATTCCTCAAGGCATACTCAAACCCACTGCCACTTCCTTGTGTTGTGTTTGCCAGAAGCTTGGCTCTCTTGAAATCACACTTGATAAAACTCCCAAGATTTGGCAGCAAGTAGACATTGTGTGGTGAAGTGGTCTCACTTGGTGGATCATACTTGAACACTGTCAAAAGTCATGAGCTATTGAAATCAATTGTACTAGTAAAGTATATAACAATACAAGCACTTATGTTGCATGTCTTCTGTTCCATTGGCGTAGCCAGAATTTTGCTTCCGTGGAAGCGGCGACTATGAGACACAACCTTAACATTAAATTTTATTCATAAATTACGGGGAATGATTTTCACACTCCTTTTTTTGATATATATCCACACTTTGTTTTCGTTTTTTTAGTGTCGAAAGTGTATGTGTTATTTTCAGTAGAAGACAAAAAATGAAGTGTGGATATTAAAAAGAGCAATGTGAAAATCATTTCTGTAAATTATACTTAACAAAACTGTTTTTAATAAAAATAAGAAAAACATTAACGTAGTTACTAAAAATATATATGCAGCAGATTCCATCGAGATTCATGTCCTGGAAATTTTAATTTGCATCATAGTTTTGTCATTGTCTCTCCCTCCATGTTTAGTTGTTTACAATCATAGTATTACTCATCTATTGGTCAGCAATCTGATTTTTCCATCAGTTTTTCACAATGGAAAATGTCCTTAACTCTAGTAGTTGCAACAAATTAATAGTTGCATTGTTTGAAGAACGTCAAATGAATTTTAAAATAATGCTAAATAAAACTGCGAGACAAACAGAATGAGACAAAAAAGCGAAACGTATTAAAGGTTCATATATTAACATAGAGATGTGACAATTATAAATGTACGTAAGATTATTTGCAAGAATATAATTAGAACAAACCTAGTTTATCGTTTACGAAAATGGGGCCAAGTTTGAGAGCCCAATCAGTGTAGTTAAACCCGAATCTCCAGTTCTCGGACCCTCCAACAACAATGGTGTCAGCAGCCTGGCTAGTTGCCAACATGGTGGCTGCAGTTACCAGGAGGACTAGTCCCTGAGCAAGACTCAAACCCATCTTCATTTCTCAAGTCTAATTTAAATCCTGAAAGACTAAGGATGATATGAAAATGAGATGGTGATGACACAATTACCTTGGAATGGTGGGGTTTATATATGGTTTTGTCAGGCTACTTGGTCAATGCTTATTGTATTCTTTTACTGTTGGTAGATAGAAAAATGGGTAAAGTCTACTTTTGACCCGTGGTTTGGGTCATGTGCGGATACAATCTTGTCGTTTAAAAGTGTGCACATAACACCCTTTATTTTGTAAGAATGTGCAGATGGATCCAATTCGATCCGTTTTAACGTCAAGTACGATGGACACGCATTAGAAGTCCGATATACTTGCATTTTCTTCCTTGATCTTCTTCTTTCTTAAGTCTAACCTATCCATCACATGTACCAAACATTGAATTTGAACCGTTGATATTGTAGAGCTTGACGAGTACTACATCCATACCAAAATTCACTTTGATCAAAAAATGAAAGCCTCATGGTCGAAGTGGATTTACAATGATTTAAATTTTCATATTTAAATGTACCATTCATTTTAAAGTATTAAATCATTGAGTTATTGATATCTGATCGAGTTAATTTTCACAAGAATGCTCTATTCTTGAATTAACACATTGTGAACGGCTCGGATTAGATTTCTGTTAGATTCAAGAGGTGTGTAAGTTACACCCCCGTTAAGATAGACAGAATTGGGTCCATCTTCTCATTTTACAAACCGAAACCACATGGGGTGTATCCACACATGACCCAAATCACAGGGGGTCAAAGTGGAAGAATGGTGTGGAAAAATGAAAGGAGACGAATTGAAATTTGTGCCATTATTCATCATTACACAGATTAATTCTGAAGCCAACGGGTCATTTATTTTGTTAGAAATTTCACTAAGTCAGCTCTTAAGATAGTCTCCAGCAACACGGATTTCGCGATGATGATTAGAAACTAGTGGTTAGGGGTGGGCGTTGGGTCGTGTTGTATCGTGTTCGTGTCATGTCGAATCGGTTTCGTGTCAAATCGGGTTCGTGTCAAAATGACTAGCTTTACTAATCGTGTCGAAAAACTAAATCCTAACCCGACCTGCTAATAATCGTGTCAACCCGAATATGACACGAATTGACACGATTAATTCGTGTCATTCTCAGGTTATGCGGGCTAATTAGGGTTAATTCTCTGGTTATGCGGGTTAATTCGTGTCATTCTCGGGTTACCGTGTCGACATGAATATACGAACCGGTAAATTCCTATTATTCTCGAGTTATGCGGGTTGAACTCAAACCTGACCTATTTACTAATCGTGTTCTTGGGTCGTGTTATATACATGTTTCGTGTCAGAAATACTCAATACTAACCCGCTAACTTTGTGTCATGTTCGGATCGTGTCATAAATTCCCACTCCCACTAGTCTAATGCTAAGTGGGCTAGTAAAAACACATTCTTTTTCTGACTTTGGTTGGTAAAGATGCGAAAATGTAATGTAAAAGCCTCTTGTTTTAGTTCCATGTTTTCATGCTTAAGGTCGTCTAATGACATTATCAGTTTATCAATAACATGATGTCAATTGTTCAAAATGACCCCCTGCGGAGTCTGGCAATTTTCACATGAGAGGAAACCAGGCATGGATAAAGGGGTATTCATGGTATTTGACAAGTCAAATTCGTCACCAAGTTTTGGTAAGATTCCATTAAGCCAAGAATTATGGTGGCATGGCTATGATTACTAAACCAGGAAGTCTACCAAGAACAACTGGAGATAGGTTGGAAAGTCAAGCTCTTCTATGGGTTCAAAATTTCCGTCGACGGTCAATCGCCGGTATTCCTCTTTCGATTGGAAACCTAAATAGTTGACACGAACAGGGCGGAGTCATGCACCCAAATTGAAGGGGTCCGAACTATACGAGAAATTTTTTTGTAAGCTGAAATTTTAATTTTCTGATTTTGATAAATTAATTGAAGAATTAATCTCGAGATATTGTAGCTATCATATCGTTCATGCATTCGGTATTATTTGGTATAATATAACATGCTCAACGTGAGTATTGATTTTACCTGTTAATTATGGTTGCAATTTTATGGTCTCCTCGGTTGCCGATCTCTTGGCTGTTCATTAGAACCAAAGTTCGGCTTCTTGGCTGCCGCTCATAAGGGACGCGCTGACATGGCTGTTCTCCTCGGTTCGCGGTTTGATGGCGGCGGTGGTGGCTCTCGGTTCCCTTACGTCAACTTCGACCAACCACTCCCCTACCCGTAGATTAGAATTGAGGTAAGAAATTGCCTGGCTAAAAAAAGAAAGTTTTAAGTTGCTCACAATGGTAAGACATTTCTTCATGTTATATCTGTGGATAATGTCACGATTTACTTCTCTTTTCATGTGTTTAATTTTGCTCTTTTGTTATTCTTACGGTGCAGTACAAGGATGTAAAACCAGATTATTTGAAGAGCATATATGGTATGTTATGAACTGGAAATACGCAAGCGATGTGTACGAGACAAAATATCCTTGAAAGAACTATTCGGTCTCCCCAACCAGTTTCTGGAGATGATGTAAATACTTCTGTTAGGTTTTGAGAGGGCATAAAAGTCGAAGGTGTATATACTTCTGTTAGGCTTCCTGCTGTTTTTTTGGTGTATGGGAAAGTGAATGATCATGTCATAAGCAGGAGATGGCAATATTGTGCATCCAAACAACCCAGAGTTGTATGTTGCTGTCTTTTAGTTGCATTGTTCACATTCAACCCGACTATGGGTACCGACCATTGTGCACAGATGGGTTCGTGGGCCCCTTTTGGAACTCCGCACAAATGATTGAAGCCATTCATTATCTTTTACTTACAGTAGACAACAACAATATAAACGAAATGAACTTTACACTTGAAATTCGCTACAACAGTATATAGATAACAGGTCTTTATGTAAAACAAATAAGTAAGAGAACTTTTTTGGATTCTTGACAAAGACACTAGGGGATGTAAAAGGGAAAATGTGTGCAATTTAAGGAATACAAATTGCCATGACCTTTATGGGTGGCCCCCACTGGTTATGCATTGCATCTGCCATTGAACAAGAGTGATGCAAAGCACCGTTCTTACAGCTGCAGCTATATTCTGAAAAGTTGAAAAGATGTGATTGAAAATTTTCTTTCCTCCATTGTCTTCCATGTTCAATATACAATTGGGCAGTTAACAAATTAACACTAAATGAGATCTCAACCATTACGTCTAAATAACAGGAGAGGAAGACCTATATATTTCCGTTTCTTTCAGTACATACATCCTCCAATAGTTAAAGGAAATGATAAGTAAGTTGCTTCTATGGGAAGCATACGGGTATCTTGGATCCAATTCAAATTATATAAAAAGGTTCAAGAAGGAAGACCTGACTGCAATTGTCTTTTCCTGCAACATGCACTTTCCTGCCTTGAACACCAAGAGAGTCTGCAGAAGAAGACGAAATCCTACTTAGTATTGTGGTAGTGTCAAATGTATAATGTCAGGTGTGTGTCTATTATTTGACATGCGAAGGTATTTTTGAACTAGGTAATGAAAACCAATATCTGAATTTCTGAGCCCACAAACATTTGGCCATTTTTCACCTCTCCTACAGGAAAAAAAGAGAGACGGGCATGATGTCTACCTTGGTTCACAGCAATTGCCTCCTCATTGCTCAGTATTTCAATTGTTTCTTACCTCACACCCAATCAAAAGAGGAGCCTACACATTCATGCAAAGCAATTTTCAGTTGTTACAGCTAAAAGAAGATCCGAATGTAATGATACATCACAGAAGGAGACTGAAGCTAAAGCATGCATTTGATCAATTTACGCCCTCCCTAAAGCAGGATTGAACCAGTAATTAGGCTGCTGTTCTTTCACATTTGGTAACATTACCTTGGCTATCAAATCGTAGAAGAGATACTAGGACCTTTCAAAATAACCGGGATGAAACAAAGAAAGATTGCAACTTGCACCTTCATCAAAGCCCAAATGCTAAAATGTGCTCGGTATTCATGGTAAGTCATGCCACCATTTCCAACTTCTAACATGTCTGAATCTGAGAACATGGAGACATATGCAGAATGAAACTAAGATTCACACTCACAAATTGAGACCTGTAGCCTCACCGACACTCACACGACTTTCTCAACATCACATGCTTACCATTCCATCCACCAGGACCAGAATTGGGAGCCCACTTCACATTAAGATCAGCAATGGTAGTCATACTAAACATAAATCAGAGAATAAATAAGGTTCATTAATTTTAAAGAGTTATGTAAGATGCATGTGAAAGAAAGTGAAATGCTCGAGAAAAACCACAAGTACACATATTAGTTTTATTAAATTTCCCTAGTTATTGACCAGTGACCACCGTTCCTTCTTGCAAATTGGAGAAAGCTCCTCAATCTTACAAGCAAAAGAAATTCGGGAGGAAAACTACCAATCTCACAATGTTTGGAAATGACGGAAATTCAATATGGAAAATGCAGTTGCTTGGATGTGCATTAAACTAGAAGCAGGTTGATATTTTAAGGTGCAAATTCTGAAGTATATTAGATATGCCTGACGATGATCTGCATTCTGCAATGAGATTTCAATTGGCTGACTTCAACTTAACATCCTGCACAACAGGGACCTTGTTGCCAGACCTTTTAAGCTAGAAATACTAAAAGCTAAATTTTGTCCCCTGCCCCAAGGCCCATATCTAACATATTATACTACTAAATATTACTCATTCAAGATACATATTACTATCATTACTGTACAGGGTAGATAAGGTCTATGCCCTGCGCCCAGACCTTGTCTTAGAGACACAATAATCAGTTAGTCAGCAAGGTCTTGTTTTCCATCTCTTACAACTCCTAGGTAGATTGAGAGATCTGTCATGCAGTAGTTTCTGCCTAAAATATGATTTCTAAAACACAACACAGACAACGTCTGCTTGCCATAATCCCCAAGGGTTTAGTCCAGAAATTAGAACCTTGCCCATGTATCATTGATGTCTTCTGTTGTTCGCCAACTATTTCCAACCTTCCAAGCCCACAAGGCAGGGTCATCAACACCCCTGCCAAAACCCAAAAGAAGAGACAAATAGTACTCGTAAGGGGCACTGTCTGAACTGAGACAGCTCTACAACAAACCAAGAATACAGATTTACCATTCACAAATGGAATAGAAAATTGGTCGTCCAGTTGCATTTAGAGCATCACGCATAGGTGGGTATCTGGAATTACAGAACCACGGTGGAATCAATTTCGTAAACAAAGTAATGGGGTAAGAAATTCAACAAAACTGAAAGGGGCCAAACCTTTCTTGTGGTTTGTTCCAAGATTGAAACAGTTGTCATACTTCAAATAATCCACACCCTAAATAACACATCACGAAATGAACACCCCTGGAGAGAAAAGGTGGCAAACTAAAAGTACCAACTGTAGTAAATTCTTAGTCTAGCTAGGGAGTCTTAAACTTTTATGTGAGCTTGATTGAACAGAACTACACACCTTTGGATAATGGAAATTTCCGCGGATTTCGCATAAATATGCTAAAAGGTGAGACTCCACTAAATATTTATGTTAAAATTTTCAGAAAACCTAACTCAGATTTCAAGGTGGTTATTAGTATTTGTTTAAAATCCCGCAAACCATGCTGAGAGTCTGAGATTACTCTAGAAGTTCTATAATACATAGTATTTGGCAGTAACCATCTGGTAAAGGACATCCAAAGGCCTCCTAAAAAATTACATATTGAACTCAAAACGTACAAGTGACCAGACATATAACAAGTTACCCAAGAGGCAAAGAGCTCTGCATCATTAGATAGGAGAAAATCTATTCTCAAATGCTTATGCATGTACCAAAAGCAGGTAGAAATTTTACGAACGCACTGCCTTTTTCTCTTATCACTAATTCCTTGCTAAATCTCCTGGCAAAAAGTGGACCAAATCAAGTAAAAAAATCCCTAGCTTCAATTCCTCAAAATCTGTTGGCAAAAAGTGGAAAACTGAGGACAATGAAAGAATCCCAAACCTAGTGAGAAAATCAACTTCGATTTCTGCGGCCAAATGGTTGTCGGCGATGTCCTGTTGTTGGATTTCTTCGTCGAGGAAGAGATTGAGCAGGTGATCAGAAGAGTGGAACGGAGAAGAAGAAGCTTCTGGCCTTCTCGCGCATATCCGCGAGACGGCGTCGTTTATAGGGGATCTGGGGAACAAATGAGACAATGGTTTGCACGGCGTCGTTTTGGATCCACATTATTATGACATAGATTGAACCTATGTCATGCCAGTAAAACGACTTCGTTTGAAGAGACCATGTTAGTAAGAACTCTTGTGTACTTTAAGGACGATTTCTACCTATATTGATCATTATTCAATGATCCGAGACATTTTTTTTGTAGAAATTATTATAACACATATGATGTATCAATATCTCGTAAATAAAATACATAATCGTACTTAATCTAAATGAATTTTTATTTCTTAAAATAGCGTTGGATACATTGAATCATATCTTCTTCTATATCACCAACTCTTAAAGGAGTTTAAATACACTTTCTATCTATCTAAGTTATATCTTAATGATCCGAGACGTACATATTATAGAACACAAAAATTTCCTTTTAATTAAATATCGATTGTTACTTGATCCGAATGAATTTATGTTTCTTAAAATAGAATTTGCTATACTGAATCAAAACCATAACCCGGCTTTTCCCCCTTCCTTTATTTTCATACAATCGATTGATTCTGAATCAAAACCATAACCCGGCACAATAGCGCCACCACCAACTACCGATTGGCAACGCACGCCACCCATGCCCACCACCTCCGGCGACCTACAATATTCTGGAGAAGACGGGGCTCACTTCGCGAACGATTCCAACCAGGCTTCGAACAACACAGTCTGCATTTTCGTTCACCACCAAGGTCTCTCTCTCTCTCAACTTGTTTCAATTTCCCTAATTGAAAAACTAGAGTTTGATGATAGGACTGTGTAAACGGTAACCAAATCTAATTTTGACCCAGCTGTTTTCGTCGTGAATTTTGATTGCACTATAATCTATATTAGCACCTAGAAATACACACCTTAAATTCACATTACGAGAAATAAATAGCTGTAATGTTAAAAAAAAACAAACTAAACCTTTAGCATTGGATTTAGTAAAGAAACTACTGTGATATACATTATTATGTACACTCCTTCACTAGTTTCATCACATCAACAGTAATATTTGTTGCAAATTGGGTATAAATTGAATCCAGGAATGATTTTTGATGGTTAATTTTGCAAAGATCCCTGTGTCATGAAAACTTCTGCTGCTAGATGCTCTGATAATGCAATGCTGGTGGGCATTGAGGTTGGTGGATGCATTGTTAATAGCGCTGAAATCCATCTCCTACTGAAGCACAAAAATGTTTAGTTCACGCGCACGAGTTCAAGCCCTTCAATGTTCTGATCTTGAAGGTAAATAAATTGTGAATACTATAAGGTTTTATTTTAGTGGATTGTACGGATTGTGTCATTACTAAATAAGGTCAAATGGTTCTCCTAGAATTTTCTGCCTGAAGCTGATACTGTAGGTCTTCATGTTAACAACTTAAGACATGCCTTACTAATGTTACTATATTAATCTGGAAGGTTGTATATTTCCAAGTGGTGTCTAAAGCATATGCACAATTTGCCAGCAAGCAACCAAAATTAATCAATGCGAGGTTTTTTCAAGGAGTACTTGTGCAGCAAATTTATATCCGGTGATGATGTTTGTTCATTATCTCTGAAGAGTCAAACCTCGCTACATATTCTTGTCTTGATCCATTGTTCGTGTTGGATGGCTTGAACTACATTGTTGGACCCATTTTCTAATAGTGACGCCGAACATAGTATTCCAGCTTTAGTTTCTTGGAGGTCTTGTGTCCAGGTTTCTATCTTTGTTTTATCCTTCTGTCCATTAATATTCTCCTGATGAATGGATATGAGTATAGCATGTAAAGGAGGGTGTTGGATATCATCATATATATCTTTGACCATATAATGGTTGTCTGTGGACGTAATTTGAACTGATTTTTAGTATCTATTTTTTACTTGCACTGTGCAGATCATGGATGAGTGGACTGCTCAAGGGAGATCAAAGGAAACATAAGTAATTCAGGACATGTTTGCAGCATTCTATACTTAATAGATAACTAGACAACGTTTGCAGAACATACACTGCTGAGTTGATTGATACTGCAAGGTGGCTCAAAACTTCATGTTTTGGGTACTGATAAATGAAACAAGTTGTGTTTCGTGTGATGCAGTAATGGAAGAATCTCATAACCATTTGTTTTTTTGAAAGCGAATTCTCAGCTGAAGCTTGGAGAGCTATGATAAGGAAGAATCAGTCATCTGGACTCCCCTTGCCTTGGCTTGAGAAAATCAAATGGCTTGTACAGAATGTGAAAGGTATATGCTCCAGGACGTAAATTAAAAAAAATCTCTTTGGCTTGTAGTGGTGTGTTAGACATGGAGGGATAAAAACTTGATTTTCAACAGAAAAGGATGGACCTTTATCACCAGGCCTTGTTTCCCATTTGCTAAAATGGGAAATCCATAATAGCAAATGAGGAAAGCATTTGCAGCAAATGAAAACAACCTCAAAATCAAAGATTTTAGCAAATGCTATCCTCATATTGCTAAAATCAACCCAGTTGATTTTATGAATTTTCCATTTTAGCAAATGGGAAACAAGTTCCATCAGGTCATTAATGCCATTAGAGCTGCAGTAAGTGCTTGGAGGAAGGTCAAGCCTAGCCAACTAAACAGAAAATGAAGTGCAAGCGAACCTAGGGCTTGCTTTTTGATTTTGTTGAATACATTATGGTAGTGTTTAGCTCTCAAACAATAGTCTGTATAGTACTATAGTTCCTCTTTAGTCAATTTTTTCTCTTGAGTTGGTGTTGCTTGGTTTAGCATTGACTGTTCTCCCGCCGATTTTCTCTCTCTATATTTCCGGAATAGAAGTGTGTAATTTGTTATAGGCCTGCAACAATTTCGTGATACATGTAATGTCAATTGTAATTTGTTTAGGTAAGTATCTTTGGTTAGGTTCACTTTCTTACTCTTGTAATGCCAATTGAAATGATATTAACTCATATTTATTATTATCCACGGTAGGCCAGATTTTCCATGTACACAATTTAACAACTAAAGTAGAGACGAGACGAGACGAGAATGACACTGAGCAATGAGCACGGCACTGAGCAATGAGCGCGAGAAGACGTGCGTAGCACGTCTGCTTATATAATAGTATAATATAACATACATATCAACACACTTGTATAAAAAGGTTGGTGGTGGCTTGCCACCTTGTGTGTTAAAACTTAATAGTCCATTATATCCTTTGTTTCATCTGTGTCCAACTATTTAAATTAGGGTATTTTTGTAATGTCATAGAAGTTGTAATTCCGCTGGATTTCTTGTTATTTGTGAGGAAAAAACATCGAATAGAACGAACCGAAAGGAGTTCCCAACGACTTGGTGTACGGTGTAGACAGATTCCCTACTTCTCTGGCTTTGATTTTTAACTTTTCACTATCTCCCTCAGTATTGCATTGTTCTTGCGGCTGATTTGTCCTCTCCTGGTCAATCCACTGTTGCTGCAGCGATGGACGGTATAAAAGGAAGCCATTGTTGAAAGGTGAGACGAGTGCTTGTGTGAATCCTCTGCCTTGTTTAGGCTGGTTTTCCCCCTTTAATTAATGCATTCTCTGTGTCTGAAATCTGTGACTTCGTTGGGTATTCGGTTTAATTATATTTATGGTGCACTTTTTCTTTATTTTTTAAGGAGGAGAAAATAGTGTGAAATCATTGAAGTAACAAGGATTCGTGGGTGTGGTGCTGGTTATTTCGCTCCAAATTTCTAATTTTAAATTCTGCTTCAGAGTTATCTGAATGTTTTTGTAGATTAATTGTGTCT
Organism: Gaultheria prostrata; assembly: GCA_036023075.1. Lineage (NCBI taxonomy): Eukaryota > Viridiplantae > Streptophyta > Magnoliopsida > Ericales > Ericaceae > Gaultheria > Gaultheria prostrata. The sequence goes on along the minus strand of JAXBDA010003817.1, from coordinate 6,212 downwards.
GCAAATTTTTTTTTTGATGGTTGTGTGTAGATGTTAGAGGTTGTTTCTGAGACCATAATGTCTCTGTGTTCAGGTCAAATGACCTTTTTACCAACTGTAGTGCTTTCAAATTGTTGGTTTAGAGAGTTTGTTATGTTGCTTTAGCTACTCTGTAGTTGTTTATTCAGAGGTGAAAGGACCTTTTAAGCAATTGTAGTGATTTCAGATTGTTGGTCTAAAGAGAAGGCTAAAATAGTGTAGCGAGTGTCTAATACCTTTTCCCCATGTCTTCAAGCTGCAAACCTGTTTTAAAATGAAGGCTCAGTCATGAAGAATTAGCAAGAACAAATTTGCTACCGGCAGTTCAGGAAAAAAAAAAAAAGGTTTTCCATGTCATGACACAGGTCCATGTCATGACACAGGTTCAACCTGTGTCAGGCCCTCGAAAAGACTTCGTTTTTAAGGAGTCTTGGGTACTATAAGGACAATTTCTACCTATATCGACCATTATTTAATCATTCGAGATATTCTTCTTGTAGAAATTATTATAACACGTATGATGTATGAATATCTCGTAAATAAAGTACATATTAGTACTTTTTTTTTTTTGATCCGGAATTACTACTTCTTGAAATGGATTGGAATACATTGAATCATATCCCCTTCTATATAAAAACCTCTTAGGGGACTTTTTGGATACGATTCGTCTTTCGGAATTACTTCATAAGATCAGATGTCCAGTGTTTACATTTACAATACAAGAGTTTTTCTTATTGTTTGCAAAGTGCTGGTTTGTACAATCATATGCGGGATTCTCTATCCCTTTGCCCTGCTGCCTGATTTACCTCATCGCTTTGCTTGTTATTTTCTTACCATCTTACTGATTGTATAGATCTTTTCATAGATATGACTCCCGAATCACAGACAACAACTCAGCTTCAAAACTTGTCATCCTAGTATCGCAATCCTACAAAGAATCAATTCTTTGACTTTAGATATTTTTGGAGTTTAGAAGGTGTATAGGTCCTTTTATAGTTTGGCCTCTTCTTCTCTACTTGTTCCAAGCTTTCAATTGTACATGGGTGACAATGACATCCCCTTGATGCCTTTTCAAAAAAAATTTATTACTCCTCAAGACAGGAAAAAAAGGCATCTTAGTTTTGCAATCGTTATTGCTGCTTAATTGCTGTACTTTATTGATGCCCAATGAAACTCTATTGATGTTCTTGAGCAGGACACATCAACCACTCAATTTTCTGGAAGAATCTTGCCCCTGTTCGTGTATGTGCGATTACATCTTGTGCCCTTTTGCAACTCGTCTGTTGCTCTATTCTTTGACTTGTCTTTAACTACTTAAAATTTTTCTTAATGCAGGAAGGAGGTAGTGAGCCTCCAAAGGGTTCTTTAGGTTTGGCTATTGACAAGTATTTTGGTTCTTTGGAATCTCTAAAACTGAAGATGAATGCTGAAGGTGCTGCTTTACAAGGCTCTGGATGGGAGGTAAATGCTGTCGTCGTTTATGCTCTAGTTTGTTTCACTTTTGATTATTGGCTGGATGCTGTCTTTTTCTTCGCAACGGGGTTGTCTTCACTCACATTCTTATGTTTTCACAGTGGATTGGCTTGGAAAGAGAGTTTAATAAGCTAGTGGTTGAGACCACTGAAAATCAGGTAATCTACTATAGATAGGGTGTGAAGTTTTTGTGGTTCTGTTGAATTCCTTACCTATGCAATTTTGATGCATTTAAGTTTTTAATTACGGTACCTGGTCAATTACTGTTTATTAGTTTCCAGTAATCATTGTCTTTTCCCTTTCGTCTTTTCGGTTTCTTTTGGGGTTGGGAGCACTTTTGAACACGGAGTAAGAGTATCACTTCCTCTGTAGTTATGAACAGTATCATTTCATGAGGGTTGTAATGTCTTCAACTTTTTGCTATAGGACCCACTGGTGACTAAAGGAGCAAATCTAGTTCCCCTGCTTGGCATAGATGTTTCGGAGCATGCATACTACTTACAGGTAATTCTTTATCAGTTGAGTTTTCCATGTCCTTCGGCTGTTTTACAGATTCATTAAGAATGATCCATGTCCTCAGTCTCTACCTTTTCTTTTGGATCGATAATATTAGGTCTACCAACCATCATTTTTACGATTTCCTATAGAATGTCGTCAATCGAAGTGGTCTATTAGATGCTTACATTCTTTATAAACTCAAGTATCAATTATTGGGGAACTTCAATAAACAAGGTCTGAGGAAATTAACTAAGGTTCTTGAATTAAGAAAACACAAGTGTTGAGAATACAACCAACACAACAAATGCAAGATTTTTATGCGGTTTCCAACAAAATTGGTGTTTACATCCACGGCTAATGCTAGTTTTCACTAGGTATTGAATGAGAGAGTACAATCGAACCGTTTGAGTGAAGACTGAAGAGCGACCCAAATTGAATCAAGGTTCACTAGACCAACAACAAATTTATCTTGGGCACATTCTGAGGGTTTCGTTGCTGGATGATTCCATTTATGCTTAACAGTGTCTGAGGCCGTTATTTGCTGCCTCTTCCTCTGGGCCTTTTTCCGGCTCACGCTCATCCGTTGGTTTCTTATTGTTGGATCGGGTCAAACAGCAAAGGGTGGGTGTTTTGTTGGGTGGTCTGGTGGTGGTGGAGTGGGTGACGGACGGGGCTGGGTTTGTGGGGGCGGCGAAAGGATGTTAGGTTTTCCATTTGTTGGGCTTTTGGGTTTGGGCTTCAGTGTTTGTATGTGGTATGCCTTTGATGCACTAGGCTTCAATGTTGTTCACTTTGGGCTAGGCCATTAGGTGTTTTGGGCTTTGCCCTTCAGATATTTTTGGGCTCTTACTTATTTGGTGTTTTTAATTTCTTCAACCTCGATTGGAGTTCCCTCCCCTCCTCAAGATTAATGTACCCTTATCAAGTTTCACTAATAAAACTTTATTGCCAAACAAAACAAAAATACACTATAGTTTTTTTTTGTTGTTGTGTGGTTGGGATGGAGGTACGCCGGCCCCACTATAGCTTTACCGTTGGACACAAAGTTTATTTCGTACTGAGTGCACTTGCAGTTGCATGATTGTACCTAAGATTGAATTTGTCGAAATTCCTACCCGTATTGTGACCACAAATGTCTTGAGACAAGGAAGCAAACTTGTTTGAAAACAAGTTCCTACCACTTCATATTGTTGAATCAATTTGTCACTAAAGAGCTATTACAATGCAACAAGAATTTCATACTGCGCAAACAAAGTTCCTACCACTTCATGAGAGATCAGAAAGCACACATTTGCCCACACCATAGCATACCAAGTGTATTAGAAATAAGAACTCACTACAAGCTCACTGCATCAGGTTCAATCAACCCTCAAGGGGATTAAGCACTTGGCCAATGAAGAGCACCACACCGGTGTTGTCTTCTCTAATAACGAACAAGAAAGGGTGGTCGGCCACAAAATCTATCTTCTCTACATAACAATCCCAAGACCCAACAAGAGCGGAAGCGGCTGCCGCTTCTGTGCCTTCTTCATTAACTTCAATGAAAGCCCTGTGGTGGATGCTCGAAACGTATAGGTTTCCACCAACAGGAGTGGAGTCCACCATCTCTGTTAGCCCTTCACAATCACCGCAAAAAGGCAAAACCAACCCCAAACCCTTCAGAACTTTAGAAGCTTCGAAGCCAAAAGAGATTTTAAATTTTGGGATCTGGAATTCACCCACTTCCACCGCTTGGTATGGCATGTGCTGGTCTAAGAACCCAGATTCAGAGCTCGCTTTGTTCATTAAAGCGGAAAGACCATCTTTTGCGTTTGGAAGAAAGAAGTACATAGAAAATCCGCGTTTATCTTCACCTTGTTTGTAAGGAAGCCTTAAGACTTTGAAACTGTGAAATGCACTAACGAATTGGTCCTCCTCGCTGGTCATGAAGGATACTTGAACCGAACTCCCATTGAGGAGTCGAAACTCTTGGTCCTTGGTCTTCGCCGCGTCAAATTTCTCTGTCCACTCTCCTTTGAAATAGAGCGCATTTGCAAAGATGAGTGCGGTTGATTCATCGACTGAATTGGAAGGAAGAACTTCTTTCATAAGCCCATTGGTCTCCTTTTCAACCCACTGATTCACTTCATTAGTCACCTCAACAGCCTTCACAATGATTAACAGCAAACTTAAAGATTAGCACATGTATGATCTTATATACCCACACGACACCGAATATGGATTGAACAAGCTACTTCCAAACTGAACTTTAGCAAAGCTATAATCGAACGAGCTACTACTATTGTTGTCTTAGAAGTTCAAACTTCTTAGAATCGTCTCGGGTCATGATCGACGAGATTGAAGCACGTTTGAGATTGGCTCACTTGACAAACAAGATACTCCCTCCGTCCCTTTTTAAATGTGTACAATGGGAATACGTGCATTTTCAAACCCCTAAAAAATGTATTTTTCTATACAATTTTATGTCTTTCTTTACACCAAATTAAAGTGCTCAAAGAGTACTTTAATTTGGTGCAAAAAAATTTCAAATTTTTTGAGTAGAAATACATTTTTTTACGTCCTAAAAAATACACGTTTCCCAAAGCACACATTTAAAAAGGGACATAGGGAGTACTGAGTTACATTTTATAAACCGCTGCTTGGAACGCCAAGAGTTGGCCCAGTAGTCAAAACCTCATACTCAAGGGTTTACAGCTTCCCAAGGTTTCATGTTTGGAATTTCTTATGAGTAGTTGTTATCAACTCATTTGAGTCAGACCATACACAGCAGTTGCTTTTTCTTCAAGTGGGCCCTTGCTAGCAAGGACGGAGTTAGGATCCAGTCATCAGGAGTGGCACCTTTAAATGAAAAACTACTTACACGTTATGCGAAAAAATATGAAGGAAAAATTTAATTAGGAAGTCATATAATTAAGTTTTTTTTTATGGATTTTTTGTGAAAAGTAAAGAAAGGCTTCCTCTAACTCTCTCAATGGTATTCAAATACAAGACATACGATATTAATTTTTCTTGATCCCAACGGACAAAGCTCTTAATTGCAATTTTTTAGGTTTTTCCAATGTATCAGGTTTTTTCTTTTTTTACCCTTGCATAACTTGTCGAACTACTTTAGTGTATGAAAAATATTTACATGTTCAAAAGTCAGGGTGTCACTTACGTGTAAAACGATGAGTAATCCGTAACTTATTCATACAAATATGTAAATTGGCATGATTGTGAATTCATTTTCATTGTACATTTTTACCTACCATAGTCCGTAAATAAACATGCAGTAAAAATGATGAACTTTAAGAAAAAATTTAATGTTCAAATGTGTCACGTTCCTCTCGAATTGGAAAAAAAAAATTGCTTAACCTTGAGAAAGAGAGAGGAGTATAATAGTAGCACAGAAATAAAAACACCTTAAGGTGTTGCAGGGGAATCGAAACCCCGGAGGTAGCAACTGAGACAAAGTACCTCATGATTCAAACTTTTTCTCATTTTATATTTATTATTGTTCTTTGCAAATATTTTTTTTTGGTTGTATTTTTGAAACGGGGGTTGGGAGTCTTTGGACGTGCCAGCTCCCCTTCATAGTTCCGTCCTTACCTGCTAGTGAAGACAGTCGATTTATGGTCAACAGGATTAATCGAGATGCGCGTAAACTGACCGGACACCTTGTTATAAGGAAACTACTACTTGGCTGGTTCGGCTAATCTGCAAACAGTTGCAAAAACACATCACAGAATTGTGGAAGAGAAATAACCAACCTTAGTCTGGAAATCGACATGATTCAAAGCAGCTTTATAAACAGTACCGACCACCTGTTTGAAAGAAGGCTTAAGAGAAAGAGACTGGTCCACCCAAACCCCGTTGGCGAATGAAAGCTTTGGGCCGCCTGTGGGCCCGGCGTCGGCGAAGACGAGGGAGACGAGTTGGGAGGAGAGAGAGTTGAGGTTGTCAGTGGATTTGGAGTTGAGGAAAGTGAGTAATTGGGCTTGGGTTGGGCCTTTAGATCCTGCTGCGACCAAGCCCAAAACGACGTGGATCAAGAGGGGAGAGAATACTAGGTTCGAGTCCTTGGATTCGGATTGAGATATTTGTTTTGCGAGGGATAGGGAAACATCGGTTTGGCTTCTGACCAATTGTTTCAAGTCCATTTTTCGGGAAGTTGTGGAAAGGGAGTTTTTGATGGAGGAGTAAGAACTAAGAAGGATTGGAGAGAGAGAGAGAGAGAGAGAGAG
>JAXBDA010003816.1:0-32349 GCA_036023075.1 Gaultheria prostrata | reverse complement strand
TATATTATTGATAGCCTGATAGGTTATGTCCCACTAACCTAATCTGAGCCCACAGTTATCACTTGTATTCTGACTCAAGTCATAGGAGTTCCTTCCCTTCCTAGCAAGTTTGATATCTTTCCACGAACGGTTTTGAGAATCGGTTCTCAAAACCCTTGAAAATCCTTGTTGAACTCAAATGGGTTTTTGAGAACCGGTTCTCAAAACCTTCTTCTCAAAACCTTAAAAAAAACAAAGGGCAGAAAACCCATTGGGGAAACCGAACAATGGAGGATTTTCGAAACTCGGTTCCGAAAACCCAAACGAACAAGCCCGAGTGCCATCAATTTTTTTGGAATCAGTTCTACTTTAAATGGAACATCCGTTAATAGATAATGGTATTAGTCTCCTAAAATTAATCAAGGTACACTATATTAGCCTGAATACCTGGTTAACAAAAAAAATCATTCTTTGATTCTCTTCATTCAAACCAAGAAAAGCAATAGCATTCCATGAATCACCAAAAGGAAGCAAAATGCTTGAGTTCTCTTGAATATTTGATACTAGTAACTAATAGTCCTTCAATTGACTAGCTTTTCAATCTATCCCAAAAAAATAATGAGGATCAACATCTGGTTGAACCAAACTTATTTTAGTTGCATTTTCAGTTTTATCTAAATTATCAATGATTCAAATTTAAAATCTTTTCGGAAAAACCGAGAAGAATCTTTCAACAAATTCGAACCATCAAAAGAATACTTTTAACCGGCCGAGATCAACCCCAGATTGCAGAGAATGACTGATTCAAAATTATAAACCACATCACTGATGTGTTCACTGTTTACACAAACCCTTACCTTCCAAAAAAAAGAAAAAAAGAAAAGAAAAGAAAAAAAGATAATCCAAACAAAAATACACCGTTAGATGTATAATCATGTAAAATACTACTCTACTACTTCTTCCTATTTACGGCCCCTCCTGTACAAACAAAGGGCACAAACGGAGCCGGCTCGTAGCAGAACGGCGCCGCCGGATGCTGCCACTTCTTGAACGCCGTCGGCTTCTCCGCCTCATTATGATGACCGTGTTTGTTGTTGTTACTATTACTGCAAGATTTAATCTCCATCGCCAAATCGTCCGACGTCGGTGACGTTATCAACGGCGATAAGAGTGGAATCGCGGCCTTCCAATCCGTGACAGGGCTGATCTGTATCGACGCAGGCGCCCGCCGTTGCAACCGGCTCGGCTGTCCGCGACGGTTGCCTGAACTCTTCATTGCTGCCTCAGCCATATATTACAAACTACAAACGTTGTAAATTGACCCGAACGCCTGAATTACAGTTCAGAAAAAGAGATGGGTGAACAAATATGTGCTGTGGATTTGTGATGTTGGGGAGGAATTGGAGAGAGAGGTGGAGGGATTGAGGAGAGAGAGAGGAGATCTGTGGACAGAGAAATTGGGTGGCTATGTTGCGGTGATTATATAGGGGGGTATGTGGAGAACACATTTAGGGAAGGAACGGTCAAACAGAAAAAGGAGAAGAAGATGTGACGTGGCTCGGCTTCTTCGGAGCCGTGTTGACTGAAGACTCCGTCTGAAAAAATTAATTAACGGTCCCTTTATACATCCGTTACATACAGTCACTGGCGGATCTACATAGGGGCTGGGGTGGCCCCGCCCCTCCCGATTTCCTATTTTGGAGGATATTTCACATATTTTTTCTAGATAATTAGTATAAAAAAAATTATACAATTTCAAAAATAATAAAAAAGTAAGGATAATTTTTATTTCGAGAACATTAAAATATGGTGAATGATACCTTGTGATAATGATATCGCGTTCGTCGAGTGATATAATAACAAAAATACTCGTGATTAATTTTTTAATTTACCAAAACATTCCATTAAAACTCCAATGACTGGCTTTAGTCTTGAAAAAATCATTGTACGAAAATTTCTTTCATATTCCGGCCCCCTCCGACTTTGATTTCTGGCTCCGCCACTGCATACAGTATAATGTATCTGAGATAATTTGTGACTGAAAATGTCTCATATATAATGTACGAGACTCATATGCATTAAACGGTTTCGAATCACATTCGTATCTGATTTGAATCGCTTTCATTTATGTCTATAGCGTTTTTGAAAAAGATATGGGTAAAAGGTTGTTCTGTGTGGATGATAATAGTCTTATTTTGTAATTGTCGAAAAAGAAAAACCTTATGTTTTTATGAAACTTATATTATCTACAATTATTATGTTTTTAAAAATTACGTTAGTTCAAAACATGTCAGACAATTGAATTAAGGGCAGATATCCTCCTACAAAACCCCACCAGCTAAATAAATCGATCAAAACATTACATATGCTTCTTTTTTTTCACTTAAAAAACAGTTCAATAAAAATTTGAGTCCTTGCTAGCGGATGATAAGATTGATCTTAAAAAATTATCAAAGTGCACCTAAATTGACGTGAACATTATCCAAAAATATGCACAAAGGTTGAGAAATCGATAGGTCCAAGTATAGCACTAGGTAGAGAATCACTTGAGACTTTTTCTTAGTAGTGCTATATTTTCATGCAAGATTCGAACAGAGGCGGAGTCAGGATTTTGAATACAAGGTTAGCATTGTTAGATGGAAGCCCACTAAAATTGTTACACGCTTAGTGGGAACCTCCGTTCCTACTTTCAATTCTCGTTTTCACAAATTTTAGTATTTTGAGAAGTTGATAAAAGGCGCTTTCACACTCGCACACGAATATTATGTGACTTAGTTTGCACATCGTTTGTATATACCTATAAATGCAAAGAGGAATATTAAGTGTAAAGTCAGATTTTATCATATCTCTTTTAGAAAAGAACAAAAACTTGGTTAAACAATCACGTGGTAACAAAATAAAAATTATTGAGATATCAATTTTTATCCATTTAATTTATGAATGGATATATTTTATTCTTTTATTTTTTTTATATTTTAATCTTTTATTTAAAACTTCAAGTTGTTAGGATACTTTTATGTACATACTAGAGCTGTCCACTAGATCATCCGATCCGCTCAATCCGTCCAATCCGATCCGTCTGTTAACCCATCCGTGAATGTTCGGTTCGGTTCCGGATTGAGAATTTCTTATCTAGCGGTTCCGGATCCGGTTCGGATCAGCTCAATCCGCACAATAATCTTTCTTTAATCTGTCAAATCCGTCCGATCCGATCCATCCGTATGTCACCTACAAATGGTTCAGGATTTTAAAAACCATAATCCGCTCTTAGCGGATCGGCTCGGATCCGTGGACACCCCTAGTACATACTCAACTTCAATCAGTGAAAATAATTAAGGACCGAAAGTGGTGCGTGCCCCCAACTCCTAGATACCTCCGCCCCTTGGATGCTAAACAAGTGAGTCATGCATTCATCATCTATTAACAAGAATTCATTTTCTGTTGCACTGTGCCACATACTAATAAATAAATAAAAAATTCCAATAGTACAACGTTATATTTTTTTTACGAAATATTACTTAATTAAAACATAATAATATTGTTTTTCTTCGGTAAGTTAAACATAATAATATTGTTTTTTTTTTTTTATACATAACAATGTTGGAGCATCTTTGGGGATAAGTTACTTTTCATATCCCAATTTCCAAGATTACCTCGTGTGCTCTTCTGACTGAGTATGGTTCAGTATATGATATTATTATCATTCTATTGGCGCTTCAAACAAGATTCATCACCAAGGAACACGAGAATACAAATTAATGGTTTATAGCCTAGCGGTTATCTCATGGTTCTTTCACAAGCGAGACCAGAGTTCAAGCCTCGGCAAAGGCGTTGGGGGTTTAGGGCTATAGATAGTTTCTAGATCCTTTTGTACTAACTCACTAGCTCACCCGTTAACCCTCCACTGATGTATATCGAATGACAAAAAAACATAAAATTACTCTTTGCCATTTTGTTTGGCCCAAATCACTTATTTTATCAATTTTGAAACTTAGCCATATTCTATGCAATTTTTCTTTTACCCCTTTTTTCAAATTCAGGTAATCTCAATTCAAAGTCAAAGAATTAGTTCTTAGGTTAAAGTTTTAGAAAGACATTAACTATGTTATATTCTATGCAATTTTTCTTTCACCCCTTTTCTCAAATTCATCTAATCTCAATTCAAAGTCAAAGAGTTAGTAGGTTAAAATTTTAGAGAGACATTAACTATGTTCTACTATAAAGTTAACTGAGGGTTGGACACATACAATGCATGTGCAACTCAAATCTGGTTTTGGATTTGGATTGTAACAATCCGTCCCAGCTGACCTATTAACCCTTAGCTTTAACCACGTTCTCAAAAGTTACTCAAGTTAACAGTAGTTGATGGACGTTACTCTATATACCACTTTAAGTTTCAATACTTATCCACTGTGAGATATCACACAATCTCCCCTACTTAAAATTGCAACATTCTCGTTATGCATTGTGGTCTAACAACTTCTACCCCACCAAGCAATGTGAGACAAGTACCCACTTAAACACGTCAAACTTCTCAAGCTCGTCTCATGTGAGACCTGTCAAAGCACGACGCCTTGTTAGGCCCATGCTTGCATGTCTCGTAGCAGGACCCACCTTACACTTCTGATTGGTATAAACTCTGATACCACTTGTAACGACTCATTCCAACTGACCTGCTAACTCTTAACCTTAAAAAACATTGAAGGTATTTATAGTTTGTTTCTTTAGAGCATTTCCCCCTTGTTTCATTTCTTTTTGGCTTTGAGAAAAAAATTCTAATGCGAAATGATGCACTATTTTACACTGAGCCAAACGCCAAACAGAGGGGTAAAAATCTAAGAGACGAGCCATAAGCCGAGCCAACTACTTTACAACTGGAAAAAGCTCACGGCTCCGTCAAAACCAGCTAGATCCCAAAGTAGGGTGAATCTTTGACGCTTCCGTAACCGCCCTTTATTTCCCACCGCTGGATTTGACCAGTAAAGCACACAGATGCTCCAAACCGACGTTACTTCGACGTTAAATCTAACTCTGACACCCTCCACGTGTCATCACGTGCCCAATAATAATTTTCTTAATGATCCAACGGTTGAGATCAAGTTACGTGGTCGTCTCTTGTCCTTCAACAAAACCAGAGGTCTAAAACATGGGCTCAATCAAAAAAAAAACATTAGTTGATATCTGTTAAAAAAAAAAAAGACATTAGTTGGTATCACCACCGATGGTGGTAGCCTGACGGGCAGGGTGTCTCACATTTCCAGGGGAAACTCAATTTCGAGTTTCGTCAGTGGCAAGCAATTGTGGGAGTACACACTCATGCCGGGTCGGAAGCCTCTATGGTCACACCCAAAGAGGGTTGCTATGTTGGTTGTCCCATCCTACCTTTTAGCTGATCAAAAAAAAAAAATAGTTGATATCCATTGTTGTCTGGTTCGGACTTTTTAACCCTAATCACAAGATGTTGGTGATTTTGGTCAAGGATAAGTAGACAAGGGCTCTAGTGTCTTTTCCCTCTAGAATACTCTATTCTGGATTATTAGAAGATTATGCTGGCCTAAGTCAGATACGTACTGTGAGTGAGACACTAAATCAAATCTTTGAGAAAATGAAGACCACAAAATATAGTGTTGAATGAGCTTTGACAATGGGGAAAGGAGACCCGAAATCCCTGTAGCGCTACATTGTGTAACAATCAATCTAGTCGTTCATCAGTAATTAATGGTCTGAATTTTAAAAACTCTTTTAGCTACAAGGACCATTGAAAACCCTTTTAGACAATTGATGCAGCACTACACCGTGTAGCGCGGATGAAAGAGCTACAAGAATCCCGATTTCGATGAAAGAGATAGAAACAAATTCATGCTACTACGAGCTCTATATTGACCGAACGATAAAACCATCAACAAAGTACAATTTTGAAGGTAAAGATGAGTAATCTCACCCCCATGAAATCCATAACTTTACATCTATAGAGACTGTTCAGATATGTAATGTCATCTTAGATCTTAATTTGTAGCACCAAATGCGTCTCTAATAATTCCTCCAACCAAAAAGGCCCTTGAGAACAATTTTTTTACAAAATTGGGGTGGTCTAAGTGACCCAGGTTGAACTTTCCTTCCAAATTCATGACAGAGAAACAAGAATTTTGAAAACATAATTAGCCTATACAAAAAGTACTCCTTCACTTGGAGCATTAACTTGCTCTCTAATTTACTCAAAAATTGTTGATCACATATAAGAACATAATTAAAACCACAGACAGATTTATCTAAAGAGCATTTTCAGCTCTTCAATCCTGGCCGACCGGACTTCCTCATCGGTCAGAGCTCCGGCTATCATCCGTTGCTTCCTTGCTTGAACTTGCTGCATCCGTTCCTCCACCGTGTCCTGCCCAACATAATTCCGATGATCGTTATAAGGACGATGTCCAAACAAGTTTTACGAGCATCAATACGGTTTTAAAGACCAAAAGAAGTGCAGGCAATGGTTGATTAAGTCCACAAACCGAAACAAGTTGTGGTCAAAATGACAAGTACTAGATCCTAACGTAGAGCTACACAACCATTGGTATATTGGAATAAAAGTCAGCATAGCAGTTATCAATAGTGCCTTGGGTGGATATGGCTAATCTTGTGTAACATTTGACCAATTATTAAGCATATGAGAACACAGGAGGTTTAAGTCACCTTGACAATGAATCTTCTAACTGAAACAGTTCGTTTTTGACCAATGCGATGAATTCGCATTATTGCTTGCTCTTCTACAGCCGGATTCCACCACGGATCCTGTACATTGGTAGAACAATTTGAACATTAAAGAGGGGAAAGAACATTGGAAGTACTAAGACAGAAAAGGTTGGAAAGAAAGAGATAAGTAGTCTGTGTACCATAAGAAACACATTAGAAGCTGCAGTCAAATTCAATCCCACACCTCCTACTTTGAGTGACATCAAGAGTACCTGAAATGGGAACAAAAAATGAATCGACTCTTTGATCGGGAAATGATCATTTAGCATGTCACAACTGCTAAACTACAATTGTATGAAGAAACTCAATAATACAACTTTGAACTATTTAGAGGCCCCTTCCGGTTTGTTTTGTTTTCTACTTTACGCTCCAATGCTTCGAAAAACAGATAACCGGGTTTTGGAACTTGTTTTCGGGAAACTTTCTCAAGAGATCAAATTTTTTAGAAAACATCAAAAAAATATGAAAACTACGGTTTGTCTTCAAAGCAGGTTATCTGGTAAGTTTTCTGAGAACTGTTATTGAAACAGCAACAAAACAACAACACATCACTAACCATTTTCTCACTAGTCTCGTTGAACTCCTTCAAAACCCTCTCCCTTTGTTTCTGCACAAGCCTTCCATCAAACCTCAAAAACCCAATCTTTTTCCTCTTCAATGGTATCTCCAGCAAATCCAAAAACGATGTCCACTGGCTAAAAACAATGCTCTTCTCCCCGAAACCAGACTTTGATATACTTTCCAGGCATTCCAAGAGCTTTGTAACCTTAGAAGACTCTTTCCAGTTCTTCTCAACATCAATGCGAAAACGGTTTTCAGAAGGACAAGTAATGAGGTCAGTCTTTTTTAGAAGTTGGCGGCATATTGGGCATACTCCAGCTGCTGGGGTCCGCCAGCTTGAGAGAAGGCATTCCCTACACATTCTGTGTGCACAAGGTGTAAGGACTGGATCATCTGCTGATTCTAGGCATATGGGGCATTCGGTGTTGTCACCACGCCTGATTTCCTCCACTACCTCTTCAACGTATGCCCTAGTTGGGAGTTTTTGGTTTGGAGTGGCAGAATCAGTATTGGTTTCAAGGAACCTTCTCGCAAGCTTGTTCAGGTCTGCATACTCCTGTGAATCCCCTCGGCTGCAGATTATGAGAGTACCACTATGAGTTGGGAAATTCGCAAAAAGATTCCATGTTGGATATGAATCATTTCTGCTTCAAATTTCTAAAATACCGGAAATTCCAAAAACTGGTTTAAAAAGAAAATTCTAAAAAACATCCTAAATTTTCAAAAAGCAGCTTTTACACAAGTATGTAACCGATATGAAAATGGAAACTGTCTTAAAACTTTTTCATTGTTTTTATTTCTGCCAAACTAGAACAGGAATGAAGTACGAAAGACTATACCAAACATTAGTCTGAGTTAGTTATCAAAATTTACAGCTGCATTCTCACCTCATGACTAGAAATGGGTGGTTGCAGCATTGCCTCAATCGAAGTAGCAGCTCAAGAATATTTGCGTAGTTGTGAAGCACTTTTCCTTGTGCAACAAATTGGTCGAATTGGACCTGGTGACATTACAGAAAAGATTTAAGTTGCCTTGTTCACTATAGTAATTAAGGCTACGAGAATTGTGCAAAACCAATACGTGAAGCATTTAACCTGCATAAGGACATACTATAATTCCCATCAACACAAGGATCATATTAGGACAGAACTTACTTTAGATCTCTTGAAGAGGGCACTGTAAAAATCGTGTTCCTCTTCCGACTGTTCGCATTCGATGATTTGGATGTCGGTTGGTGGGAGAGTAAGTATGGGCCTAATTTCAAATGAATCAGTTATTTAACTGCTAACTAAGATATGATTTGCTCACAGTAAATTCAGTAGGTAAAAGAAAAGGAAAAGTAATTGGAGAATCATTCACCTTCCTTCTTTATCCTTTGTCTCCTTTGTCCTCCTCAGCATCAGTGGCCTCAGAATTGCTTTAACCAATCTCAGTCCTCTCTGATCACCATTCTCATAGGGCTTTTGAATCAATTTAGACCACCTAAGTAGAGGCAAACAAAAAATGAAGGGTTGTAATTACATGGTTCATGGAAATCAGATCAAATGTGCATTGTGATTATTTGGTCCATACCATGCCCAGTTGCACCATGGCTCGACATGCAAAAAGCATAAGAGGCTGTAGAGGTCTTCCAAATTATTCTGCAGCCATTCAAATTGGATTTCATAATAATTAGATGATCAAATGCCCATCAAGTTCTACTACTCACCTACCTATCCAACCACAAAGCATAAGCCCTCCGAAAAATGTAATTGTCGGTCATCAAGACTACCTTTTCCTTTTCTTTTCTTTTTTTTTTTTTTTTTTTGGTGCGACAGAAATATTCATCCTTCCCCTTTTCTAGTTCCACTAGATGACTGCTTAAAACATTTTCATAATATTTTGCAAATAATGCAAAACCTATCCATCCTCGAGTCCCGAACATTAGCGAGAAGGTAAAAGTTGTTGGGTGCCCGATAGTGTGCCCCAGTAGCGAAGAACGAAAGAAAACTGCTTAAATATAGCTACAAAAGAAGGGTTAAGCAAACAACCACTATAGCCCTGATTCTTAAAAAAGCCAAAAGCTTCTGGAAAAACCACATACCAATGCAGTTCAGCTATAACATGATGAAAGGTTTCCATCTCTAATAGAGGTTGGAAAATCAAGACCTTATAAAATAACTGATGTTGTCACAAGTCTTACAAAAGAACATCACTCTTCCTATTCCTCGGACATGTTACAAGCTGTTGAGATACATAATTGTCTACAGGTACAAAGTGTGTTTTTTCTCGACTTAAAAGTCTTAAAAGTTTTTTAGCTCCCCGAATGACACTCCCAACAAACATTTTGAGAAAATATTTGGCATTTGACACTAGGGCCACCCAATGTATGAAGCTCCTGCGCTATTGTAGGGTCTGGGAAGTGTCGGACGTAAGCAGCTTTACTCTTGCAAGTAAAGAGGCTATTTCCGCAGCTAAAACCCGTGACCACCAAGTCAAATTGAAACTACCCTACCATTGCGCTGATAGTATTTGACAATTACTGGCGCCAATAGCATTTGACGGACGGGACTCAAATAATTTACCAAATAATAGTAGACAGGCTGATCACCATTGAATTAAACAGAAAGAATACTGCTACTCCAAGTGGAAGGGGATGCAAATACGTAATCAACTTCTTCACAACCAACTCAACTCAAGAAGCCTTCACCTTCTTCACAAAGATCCCTGGAAAAATCAGCCAAGATGCTAGTTATGGTTACTAATTGACTTTACACATTCTGGCAAAAGGGGAAAAACTATAGATATTTACATTCAGAAATGACAATCAGTTACCCGTCACATAATACACTACGCACTTGATTCAGGAAAAGTTTTGCAAAAAAAGGAATAAGATAAATAAAAGTTCTGATCCAATCTACTATCCAATTCAAGCTAGAAGAATGAGTAACACAAACTTGTGAACAAGTTTTACATTTCACATACCTTGTTTAGACAGAAGTCACTGTTACATTCCTACTGCATAATATATAGCTCTTGTCCAGCTATTAAGTACCGACCAATAACATTTCCTGGTTGCATAATAAAATGCTCCTGGAATGTTCCCATTCGCCTTCTAGACATGTCAATCGAGAGATCTTTAAAATTTGGCAATCCCTCTGCTTGTACGCCATCTCCACATACAAGGAATTGATTACCAACTATGAATGATCCAGATACACGTATTGCAACGCCATCTCTACCATGAACACGGCACTGAACTTTTTCCACAACATGCACAAGCTTTTCTGGAGGCCATTCACCTGCTAATGTACTCCGAATATTTGACAGCAAGGCAAATATGTCGTTTGGACCAACATAATCCTTGCCTGAGAAACTGGAAACGTAAAAGGTAGTATTAGCATGGGCAACACTGAAATCGCAGCCAAAAAGACTATCTTAACTAATTTCAGAAGTTCAGAAGCCAGATACCTACTATTGCAACTTCCCAAGGGTGCAAGTAGCTTTGTTCAGTTGTATGTGAACTGTTAGAGTTTATCCCACATTGGTTAATTATAACCTCCAAAGCTAGTATATAAGCCTGGGCGGCCTCTTCACTCATTGCCAATTGGTTTTGAGTTGGATGCTTTAACATGGTATCAGAGCTAGGCTTTCGGAGGCTTTTGGACAAGACTCTATGTTGTTGATGGTTGGTTCCCCTTAGTTTGTGGTTGATGGTAGATAGTTGTCGTACGTGTTGAATTGTTGTTTATCTCTCCACGTGCGGGTCAGGTGTCGCACATGTGGTGGAGTGCTAGAGTTTGGTTAATTATAACCTCCAAAGCTAGTATATGAGCCTGGGCGGCCTCTCCACTCATTGCCAATTGGTTTTGAGTTGGATGTTTTAACATAAACAACCATAGTATCATCAATATTCATAACTTGTGGGCTTGATAAACAAAATATATATAAAACACTAGCATGTTGGTCCAACCGAACA
This sequence comes from Gaultheria prostrata, assembly GCA_036023075.1. Classification (NCBI taxonomy): domain Eukaryota; kingdom Viridiplantae; phylum Streptophyta; class Magnoliopsida; order Ericales; family Ericaceae; genus Gaultheria; species Gaultheria prostrata. The sequence continues at coordinate 21,104 of JAXBDA010003816.1, read as the reverse complement.
AAATGGTTAAACTCCCTAGTTTATGTAAACCATCATAATAACGTTTTTCTCATTCTCAACTTCTTGGCGGTCCAATTTTTTAGGACTCGGAGCAACCACACAATTTCCTTGACTTTCTATCCAAAACGTGACAAAGAATCAATGTTATCTGAAAAGATTACCTGAAAGTTGAGTGTTCATTATAAAATGTCTTTGCGTGTTGCCAAAGTTCATCAGGTCCGTCAAAGAGTAAGTAATAGTGTATTGTCAGCATCTGGTCAAGCAAACAAAAGCAACATGATTATCCCAAAAACAAAAACAAAAAACAAGTGTTCAGATTTATTTTAGAGTTACCACAACAGGTCTCATACAAATTAGAAAACTTGTTCGAAATATGGTTGACCGCATTATTTTAGATACACAACAGCTCTCATAAAAATTAGAAAATGTTTCAAGATCCTTATAGGTGATAGAGTGGGCAAATAGAACTCATGCTCCTAGATTATAGGCTAATAGTTGACTAAATAGAACTCATGCTCCTAGATTATAGGCTAATAGTTGACTAAATAGAACTCATGCTCCTAGATTATAAGCTAATAGTTGACTTCCTGACAAAAAAATTTGTTTGAAATATGGGTGACCGCATTATTTTAGATATTCCTTCAACCTTATAAGGCATCACTCTGATTTGAATAACAGAGGTTTGGGGACAGTCATTTCTAATATTGTTTCTTTTTCACGTTGGTATGCTAATAAAAGATCTATGAACAGGTATTGAACACAGAATAACAGGATATAGAATGCCAGTTTTCAAATATCAAGAAGAAGGCTGCTTCAAAACTGTGATTATCAAGTTAACACAAATTGATAAGACATGGTGTGAGACTTGGTAACTCACATCTGCCAAATCCTTCATCCGCTGTGTTGGATCAAAAATACTTCGGACGAATGCTCCTAAATCCACCTGTGCATCCTCGTACTTAGTGATAAAGGGGTGTGAAAGCAGCTGTAGAAGTAAAAAGGTAAATCAAGCACGTCCATATTCAGGTTGTCATCTCTTTTGAAATGAAGTTCCTTTAATATGTAGAAACGAAGAAAACTGCAGTAAGTTGACTAATTAGTCGTTCAAAGATTTAAAAGCCAGCTACCAGGCACCGAGATCTTGTTTCTCACTGCACAGTTCCATCAGCAACACAAGCTTTCGAATTTCAGATAACTACAAAATTATGTGAATGAGTTTGTGCGTGTCGGATCATGCTGAGTTCTGGTTACAACAACAAGAACAACAATAACAGAACCCATCTAGTCCCCAATCATTAGGGGTATGGACGGGCGATGATTGGAGACAGGCCTAACCTTTGGCAATATGCACAAAGTGGTTGCTCTCAAATAACCAGTGAAACAGTGGCCCCCTAAACCTCCAAGAACCGAGGAGCTACAGGGACTTTTTGCTGCAAAACCATACCCTCAAATCAAAGCCGAAAGGCATCGGGGAGGGCAGGCCTAGAGACCTAAATTAATTTCTGTGCTCATTACCATGCTTCCTTCATTCATGGTCCAGAGCATCTCATTAATGAGTCAAAATGACACATTATGCTGAGTTCTGGTTGCGCAATATAAAAGCTTGTTTAGGGTGGCATGATCGGAAAATGATCTCATTCAATAATCTATATAATTAGGAAGGGAAGTTTTTGAATTTTCTATATTTTCGACCGTAGGATTCATACTCAAGGGCTTAGATTGCAAGGGAGCATCTGAAGGGTTGAGATTTGGCCCTTGGATGTACAGCCACTGTTGGATGCCCTTTCCTTAACTGCCCGAAACCAATTCCCACACTATACCATCCCTCCCTCCCTCCCTCCCTCTCTCTCTCTCACACATATTTTATACATCTAAACTGAAGTTGTGGAGCTCTATCGCAATCGGCCATCGCCAGGCATTTCTTTATTGGCAGCGAAGACAAAGAGAACAAAGGTAGCCGATGGACCTCCCTCTTTCACCACTGCAGAAACTTCCCCCCGCTTCCGCCTTTCCCTATTTGTTTGGGCATCTCTCCCTCTCCCCCCTTTACTGGACATGCTTCTCTTTTAGAGTCACTTGAATTATGTAAAGAAGGGGAGACAATTTTTTCCTAAGAAAGTTGGTTGAGAAATTTTTTACAGTACTATTTGCAATGAAAATCTGTTGTTGAGTTGTGTATTACCACATGTTTACAATTAGTTTTTTCCCTTATGAGAAGAAATATTTCCACTGCCAAATGATTGATAGAATGCCCAAAGGTGGAATATTGGGATCAAAGGGTCGTTTGAGAGTGGACCCTTACATAGAAACACATGAGTGTTGGTTGTATTGTTTGAAATTGGAACTTAAATTATTGATTGATCGGAACTGGAGATCGCACTATTTGTTTTTTCTATGCTTTTTCTTTCATTGAGGGAGTTTGAAATGCAAAGTTATAGATACTTGGTTTAACATTGTGCAAGAGAGGGGTGAGGGGTTGGGGTTTAGTCCATATTCCTGAGTATAGTTTGAGTCGAAGAGGTACGAATAGTCAAGGGTTAGAGAATAGAGAATGGTGTGATCTAGAAGGACGAAGAAGAGCGCAATAGCATACAGGAAGAGACTCAGGCAGTGGGGCTTAAACGAATCCATGTGGGGTGCCCAAGATATCTAGAGAGAATGGTATGAAATCACTATTGGGAGAATGTTCTACTTCTTCAAATTAGTGATTGCCCACTTTCTCTCTCTAGAATGACACCCTCTATCAAATTAATCATATCTAGAAATTGCGAAGGAATATCTCATGTTTATAGGCACCTTTGGTAAGTACTTAGGCGTCAAGTGGTACCAACAATATGATGACACGTATCCCTTCCATACACCCTAACCGCATGACTGACGTCACCCACCGCGAAGGTGATCCTCGTAGCACTCTGGCACGCTACTCCACCCTATAACGGCGAACCCCTCATCATTTATAGCCACCTTGCCACTAGATCCCCTTAAAATTCCGTAGGTGCACGGGTATAGCTTGTTCAACCATGCAAGTACTGCAGTCAAGCCTCAGAGGGCCTCTTAGGTCCTACCTTTAAACCAGAGCAGCAGACGGTTGTCTGGGCAATGTATCACTGATTAGCCTCTAGCTTTATCGCCCATATATCTTTGGGCCGCACCAATGATACGTTATGTTTGGGCTTTCTCCCTGTACAGGATGCCCATGGTCAAAGTACTACACATTTTAATGGGTCTCGCGGAGGTGGCTTGCAGGGCCCCTCCCTCGCGAGTATGATGCACCACTCTGGTGATGTGAGTTTACTCACACGACTTGTCCACGTGTTGCTCATGTGCTTGTGCCACGTGTCATTGCCGGGATGGATGGTCAACTCTTGGTGTAGTCAAAATTCTTCAAACGCTGACCTTCCCTACACATTGTTTCTATTCCAAGCAGTGACTTCTATGATTTTAAGAGTTTGAAGACCACAACTCCACGATTCTTTTGCGTTAACTTCTACATGTAAATATTCCTATGTACTTCTGATCCGTGATGAGCGGGATGCCAATGTCACCGTACCCGTGCTACAAAGGTAATTACTCAGTTAGGGTTCATTTTTATGAAAAGTAGTGAAGTGCGGGTGTCTTTGATTCTACTCCTTATACCATATACTGCGTATAAACTTCATGCGTTCTAATTCTGTGCATGTTTTATGCATTTTTTTGGTGTATGTTATGTTTTTTTCATTTTTAGTCAAACAAGGGTGTACCTTGGAAGTGTATGTCATTCACTTTTTTGGAGTTTGTATGGTATTCTTCTTTTTATGTTACGCTCTTTTTTTCTTTTTTTTTAGCAAAATGACACTTTTTATTTGCATACTTCCTATTTTTGCATAAATTTTGCTCCAAAAACGTTTCATTTCGTTTTGTGATCACACTCGAATACATGTTGAATACTAAAATGTTAGAGTTGTGCCTTCAGGCACGAGCATTCTCATGCGCTAGTTCCCAATTGGAAGACAAAAAATTTCCTATCATTGTATAATTGTTTTCAGAGGGAAGTCTCTGGTCACAATCTATATTACCAAGCCAGCTTCAAGATAAAACCATTATCAAGTCTAATATATGGATCTAAGCGTCTCTACTAAATGTTCCTGCCTAGGAGAGTGCACTTAATCCTTCCAAATGACTATTGTGGAGTAGACACTCTCCTTTTTCTCTCTAATTCATGTTGAATCGACTTGCCACAAGTACTTCCTTCCTTTGGCTCAAAAGGTTATAAACTACAGAACAATGATACATGTACAACAAAAATCTCCAACATACTTACATCGGGTGTGGAGCCCACATACACCTGAGTGTGAACTGTGTGTGGGCTCCACACACCATGTGAATGTGTTGGAGCTGGGTTGTCGTACATTTATCATTTTTGTAAACTATACCCCGTGAAAAGGAAAAGGCAACTCCAACTACTTTGCGTTGTTCACTCTGTTTTGCAGCAGTACCAGATCCAGATCCCTTGCTATTGCCTTCCTTGCTGACAAAAATCTAGAGAACCAGCTCACCCTTTGTTATAAACTGTTACTCCATGGTGATATGCCAAGGGTTTGTCTTGTATCATAAAGAGTAGCCATTGAATCAGAAGAGCATTTGCTAGGTGTATCTGATTTCGCAACAACATACCCATCTCATGCGAACGCTTGTTGGATATAGTTTGGTTATAATTCGGTGAAGTTCAACTGCAAGAGCTCTCAAAATAACCACAAATTATGCTACAGTAGAATTTAATTGTGATTACCATTTGTTTCTCACTAAAGTTCAATTGATTAATACTAGTTAGAAGGATGTTCCAATGCTGGAAGTTTCAACTTGTATATAGTACCAGATTAGTAAATACGCCTTTTGCTCACCTGCTCAGCCGTTGGCCTTGAATCCGCATCCTTTTGCAGGCAAGCGTTAATAAATGAGCAGAACTCAGGCGAAAAGATATGTGTTGGGGGTGATGGTGATGGATCATCCAGAATCTGAAACGAAGCCACGACATTTGTTTTGTTTCTAAACACAGGCAAATATGGACATGTACCTCACCCAAAGTCAAATGGAACAAAAAATAGCTGATTGCATACGAAGCTAGTCAGAATGTATTCATAACCAGAAAAGGGGATACATCCTTTCACTTTTTGATGTTTTGATCAGCTCATCAATTATGAGTCATTGTATCTTATTTATTAATCAAAAGAACCAAAACATGGCTCAAATCTATATATCTGAACTTCGGAGAAAAGGAAAAAGGGAACTAGTGGCAGCTCCCCTTTCCCCTCCCTCCCACTCTCTTTCATAAACTAATTCATTCTTCCTTGTATATTCATAGATACCAAATATGGGTGCTGATTTATAGAAAAATTGCGGGTAGAATTCTCCTCTTTGGGAGGATCCACTAGACTTTACAACTAGCACCATACATTAGTAGTTAATCACTTAAAGCTGGTAAAACTTCGAAAGTTTGGAGGTTAAATCATTCAAATCTTGAAACAAAAAAAATTGAGTTCATTTAAACAGAAAGCAAAGGAAAGCACTCATGGAATAAGGAATATAAATGGGAATACCTGGAGCATGAGATTTACAGGTCCTTCGTTAGCAGTGTATGGAAATTCTCCGGTCCCACACTCAAAGAGAGCAAGACCAAGGCTCCAAATATCAGCTGGGTAGGAGTAGCTCTCGTTTCGAATTCGCTCAGGCGACATGTATGTGACAGTTCCAACAAAAGTAGCGCACTGGTAAACCATTTTGAATATTAGTCAGTGATGAATCTAAAAATAGTGTAAAGTAAAGAATCTACTGCATTACACATTACAGTTCCACCTAATGCATTACACATTACAAACCATTGCCATCGAATTCTCTAAGCCAGCACTAATACCAAAATCTGTTATCTTTGGCTCCCCTTTGAGATTCACAAGCAAATTTGCAGGCTTTATGTCTCTGTGAACCAAATGTCGAACCCCATGCAAGTAGCTTAATCCCTTTAAGAAAAACAAAACACCTGTAAAGAGAATTGACTGATGTAAACATAATTAGAAGAGAAAAGCCAAACTAAAAAAGAAGTCCTTACATGCAAGAGATTTTGAAACATTGATGAAAGGACTGGTTCGGGTATACATTTCCGCACTCGTACTACATCTGCCAAGGACCCTCCATCCATGTACTCCAAAGCTATACTTATTTGCCCTGAGTCAGGAGTATAAAATGCCCCATGGAATTCCACTAGACCCTGATAACAAGGTGCCTCACACAACGTGCGGATCTCAGTAAGAAGCTGTTCCCTTTTCTCCTGGTGCAAACAGAGAAATATCTATGTAAGCAAAAAGTAAAAGCCAACTGCCTTTATTTCTCACCAGTACATACACCACCTCATATGTATTTATTAAACATAAACTACATGAATATTCCTGACAGTCAACTAAATCAATCATCGGAGTTTTAATCCCCTCAGATGTGAATTTCGCTGATCCATGAGTATCACAACTTTGTAGGGTGTTTGTACTCAATTCAATGGGCAGCACAATAACACTTGAAAAAAAATAAGCTGTATAAGTAGAAGACTGCTTCTCCTTATTGTAGATGCTGACACCCTAAAGTCAACAAATGTCAAACTTCGATAACCAATAGGAAAAAAAAAAAACTTTTCCTTAGCATTTGTTTGTAAATTAACTCCTTACTCCCAAAAGTGGAGTAAATAAAATTTTTTATTTTTTTGATGACGGAGGAACAACCCTACAGCCAGGCCCTTTGGACCCGACTGCGCAATCCAAACCTCCAGGGGAACTAGCGCAGCAATACACCGCCACGGCCCCCCACTTAAATCAGAGTCCTCACCCGGTGGGGAATCGAACCCTAGACATTTTATTTATTTATTTATTTTTGGAGTAACTAAAATTATTAATACCAAGACAAAAAAAAATGAAGCTTGTCTCGATAGCACGTTTGGATTTTCATGCAGTCTGCCAACAAGCTGATCCTTTCAATCCTAAACTAATTCAACAAAAACATTCCCAAACGGATGCAATGAAAAGAAGTAGTAGCACAAGTAGCAGAATGAAACAATTATGCAAACCTTCTCAAAAATATTAATCTTCTTCAAGGCAAGAATTCGATGAGTAGGTATATGAATAGCTCTCTGGACAACACTGCTTGCACCACTACCTATGGCACCAAATATCCTCATCTCATGAGATGCACATCTATACGTCTTCTCCCCATGGTCTAAGTCATCTGTTGGCCATGAGGTACACTTTTGCAACCCGAGCTCATTAATGTTGTATACTCCATATGATCTGCTTAATAAGTTAACTGTTCGACTGTCCGATAGCTTCAGAGAAACCAACAACTTGTTAGAAGAGATCTTTATTGTGCGTTGGAAGAAACTTTCATTGAAAATATTACACTTCTTACTAGACAGTAAACTTACTGCATAAGAATCACAAGGGTCCAAGGTTGACCCAGAGGAGAAACCCTTTTCAGCATCAAACAATGGCGTGAGCTTCTTCTTCAATTCTTCCAACCCCGCCATGATAAATTACTCTACAACATTCTTTTTCCAAAAGAACAACTATAAAAACCAACTGAGAAGTTCTATAGCACGAGATAAAACACTGTCAAGAACACTCTTTCAGATAAACCTGCAAGAGTGTACGCCTTTGAATAATCTACTCAAAATAGATACAGCTCTTAATCAAACTAGCTTCATTTCTTCTTCCTAGCTTGAGTTTAGGGTTATAATACGTTCAGGGTATGCCAACTCCAAGAGGCGCATTTGTACTTCCATGTCTTTTTTTCATTTTTATGAGATTTCATACAAAGGATTTAATATGACTGTTAAAACGTGGTAATTGTCGAGTGCCTCAGAAGAAAATCAGACAAAAAGCACAATTGGCAACGCAAGAGTCTCTTGATTGAATACATATAAGCTTTGATAATCCATCAAAAAATAGATACAGCTCTGAATCACATTAGTTTCGTTTCTTTTTCCAAGCTTGAGTTTATGCTTAAAATACATTCAGGTCATGGCAACTCCAAGAGACGCATTTGTACTTACGATATGAGCGTTAAAACCTGGTAATTGTCGAATGTGTTTGAATAAAACTAGACAAAAAGCACAATTGACAATGTAATCCGATGGTATGTCCTCAAAAACTCAGACCGTTTCTTTCACATTTTAACGAACACAAAGACTGTAATGACTGGAATCAAAGTTCAAAATTAAACAGTCATCGTAATCGCAAGCAGAAAGGCTCGAAATAAATCAAGTTGAAAGCAATACGCGAAATAATGAACCTTCAAGTATCACAATTTTTATCACTAACATCCAAATTAAAGCAGTATAACTCAATCCACAAATTAAGCCTCCTAAACAATTACCGATATAGAGGTAACAAGAGATTGATTAAGACTTAAATTTAGAAAATAGAAACTCAGTATAACTAGTAATACGAATTGAAAACCCTAATTCGAATCAAAAGTGCAAAACGACGAGTCAGCAAAGCAAATTTAACAAACAGCATCCTTTTCTAGGGAAATTCAAGGGGTGTAAACTACCAAATAAGAACAGGGACAGAAATTTCTAGTTACAGTAAAGTCAATACCTGAGAAATCTCACTTGCAGAAGTCTCACGTAAAGAGAGAGAGATTTTCACGGCCAACTTCTTACACTGTCTTTGGATGGTAAGAGAAGAAAGGGGAGAGATTTTTATTAACGGTGAGAGAAGAAAGGAAAGGGGTAACGATGAGGAAGAAAGAGAAAGAAATGGGGAAATGGCAAAACAAGCCCATGGTTTGGCCTCTGTACGAGAAACCACCCTCTAGTTATAATTTCTTCAATTTAGACCTTAAATTTTAATATGAGGTCGATTTCGATTCAACCATCTTTTTATATTTCATTGCTCATATATTTGACTTTTTTTTTGTCCACTAGCAAAAAAAAAAAGTGGGAATGACAAAAATACACATTTATTAAAGTTGTGTATCATATGCATGACCTATTGTATGGCCAATATTATGTCACCTTATTCGCAATCGTAATATTTTTTTGTGTTTCGTAACTTTTCAGTAATATGATTCGTAACATTTTCTATGATTCACAACATTTGGTGCGCCTTGTAACTTTTATTAATAAAAGGTAATCGATTCGTAATTTTTATAGGGGTACATAGGATACACACCCAAATAGGGGGGGGTGTATTGTAGTAGCCTTTCCCAAAGCAAAGTATAGATTGTTTGGTACTCTGTGTAGTCACATGATATCGAATCTAAATTTTGTTTAACACCATTATTGGAAAATAATTCCAACAGACACCCATGCACTTTTTATATGAGATTGTAACATAATTTCATATATATCTCTTTCATATCCAAGGCTGCAAGGTATATGCATTGATTGAGAAGAGAAGACATACAATAATTGGGAATAAACAAGGCTATGGTTTAATAGTTGGTTAGTCGAAAAAGATGATTCTCTGCATAGGAAAGTAACTTTTCTTTTTCAAGTATTGTTATTCACGGTGAAAACTCAAGTCAAAGCATTGGATAATGCTCATTTGCCACCGTGTAAGGCCATAATATATCCAAGGGTAATATATATAGCATTGTTTTCTATTCAGACCTCAAGTTGTATCATGCTCAAGCATGTGAAACAACTATGGAGAGATTGTTGAGATTAGTTCAAAATATAAGCAAACTTGCCCGCGACATCCCGTATTACCTAAAGAATTACCTAAAGAAAAGACATACTCCCTAAACAAAGAACAACTAACATCAAATGAAAGTCATTTCAGATTCATGTTCTTACTATGATGACAATTTCCTTAATGGCAAAGCATGTTTTGTCAAAGTTCCGAAGGCCCGGTTTGGATGCTGGAGATGGCACCCGGATTTTCCAACCGCCCGGATATGTAATCCCGGCCCCACACATCTCCGGTGTTTGGATGGACTTTTCGGAAGGTGGATTTGGGGGGAAGGTGGATTACAAATCCAGCCGCAGCCGGATATACCGACGACAGGGGTACCCCTGCCGTTACCAAATCCGGGTGAATTAGGTCGAGTTTACCCCTTCAAATCCACCACCCAAATCCCAACTGCCATCTACCACAAGAGAGCGGGAGTATACCTGAAAATGACCATCAACTGGAATAGTCGCCGGAATCTGGAAAATCTCGCCAGAATATCCAACCACGGCGGAAAATATCGACTGTCGGATTGAGAGAGAGGTTCAATCGACGAGTTTGGTTCGAATCTGTGGGTTTTGGTTGGAATGGAGAGGGCTTTGTTCGGATTTCACCGTATAGGTTTGATCGGTGAGTTTGCAGGAATAATGGCAGGAGAGAGAGAGAGAGAGAGAGAGAGAGATCTGGAAGTGGAAGGAAAGGAAAAAAAAAAATATTTCCAGTGTACCGGTATGTGTTTCCAATGGGTAAAAAAACGGTATTTTTTTTTTTCCCCAAATCCATAAATATGTTTTTTTTTTTCTGAACCGGCATAAATATGTGTGGAATGTGGATGAGTACAAAATTAAATGCACTGTTCTCTTTAAAGTTTAAACATCAATTTTTTTTCCACATAATATAAATATAAATTTATTTTCAGCAATAAATTATTTATAATAAAAAAATTGGGTGTCAAGATTTGTAGATTTTTAATTATCCAATTTTTCCATTACATCAATAAATTGAGGGTAATTAAGTCATTTGACAACTTATTCTATCATATCCACCTTCCAAATCCCTCTTCTTAAAATACCATCCAAACACAGGATTACAAATCCACACTTCTTAAGAGGTGGGCCTTCCCTCGTTACAAATCCACCCTCATTACAAATCCACCTTTAAATCCACCATCATTACAAATCCATCCAAAATCATCTCCGGCATCCAAACGGAGCGTAAAGGTGTTGGCTATAGAACTGCGTCTTTAGCAAAAACTATGGCCCATAGGCCTAGGCTAAAGCTTAAAATGAAAAGGGAAGCTGAAGAGATACATGTAGGCTCAAGCATTGGAGTTTCAAAATCATGTTGGGCTTTAAAGAATTGGGTCAAGAAAAAAAAAATTAGATGGGGCAGGTCCAAATTATTTTCGAGCAAACCATACTAATAGTCCAACCCAACGGCCACAACTACGACTCAACAAAAACTCCTTCAGCAGGAGAAAACTAACCAAGGGTGCCTTTGGACAAAAAAAAAATCGCATGGTCTTTTAGTTATTTTCTCTCAATTTTTGGGGGTCCTTTTCGTCATCTTTTGATATGAATATGAATATGAATATATTCTTTTCAACTTGGGTTATCCAACTTCTCACAGCGATATGAAAAATATGATGTAAAACTTTTACCTCAATCTCATAAGAATCAAGAGTAAACAATCAAAAAGACTATGCGAAAACTTTTAGAAAAGTTTGTCCAAAGAAAACAGAAGTGCTTATATTCTGCAAAAAGTGATCGCTAAGCCATGACATTGCCATTTAAAAGTGTGGAATGATAGCAACTGAACTAGCTCAATTGACCATGCTAGTTTGATGTAACTTTCCTCCCTATCACTTAGGGTTCATGAACAAACTTATAGCTTGAATATTGTTTCAAAAGCGTTACGTTTGGAAATCAAGTTTGAATAAGCGACCATTAGGTTCGTTCAGCATGCGGTGTATCGGAAATTTATAAGCTACATGAAATCGGCTTGATTAAAGTTCACTTGAGATCGTCTCATTTAATGAACAAGTTATGTTCAGTGATATTCTTCAAACTTGTTAAATTTTCAAATTGGGGTTGTTTGATAATTCAATCAACACTTACAACTAAATAAATTAAATAATAAGTAATTAAGTTGGTTTGATAACCATATTTTAGTATACTTAATAATTTAAGTGCATCTTAAACTGTAGACTAAATTCTAGCTGAATTTATCAGTCATTGTCATTACGTCAAATCTTGCTTTTACCAGCTGTTTTTTTACTGGGGGTAATTACAACCAGCGCGGGAAAATGACTTTTCCGGCTATTTTAGTACCATTACCGATGGTAATAATTATCGCCGAAAAAAAGGACTATTGTTGGCGGTAATCCCAAAACCTCCGGTAAAACTATAAATGTTAATATAAATATTTTTACTTTCTAAATATAACCGAAAAGTTTATGTGGTCGCGTGGTTAGGTGTCTAGGCTCCATGCAAAGGGTTGCGGGTTTGCAACCTGGAACAAACTTTTTTCCAGGAAAAAAAACTTTTACCGGCAGTAAATCACCGCCGTTTAAGTATTCCTGACGGCCGTTTGGACAGCGGTATGATTTCCACATAATTACCGCCGGTAATAGTATTAACATCGGTTTTGAGGCTTTTATCGGCGGTTTTCTAATGCCGCTAATTCTTAAATTTGGCGTAGTATGTATATCACTCTTTTGTTTACCACATCCACCACCACCACTATTCTATCGTTGCCACTACCTTCGCCAATCCACTGTCGCACGATTATCACTATCGTCACCACCCTGCCACCCCATCACCACTACCACCAACACAACTACTATGGGCTCGCCACCACAAGCACCATGCACAATTAATGTCAATGATGTCACCACTATTCCATCATCAATCGCCACTACCACCACCACTACCAATATGATCTCCACCACTGCAACCACTATGCCTTCGCCATCATCACCACTACCACCTCTATTCCATCCTTGTCGGCACCATCACCACTCCACCACTGCCAAAACCACCAACCCACTCCATCGATGTGATCACTATCTCCTCCGCTCCATCACTACAATTATTACCACCACCACTCCAGTGCCATCAATGCCACCAATACCGCCATACCACCACTACTATCGCAATCTTTCCAACACCATAACTATTATTCCAAGCATCATTATCTCTCCATCATGTCCATCGTAAACTTTTTCAGCACTATAGGTCTCTACTTGTCATCACTTACACCCACTCCCCACCACCGTCGTCTCTTTAGTACCCTTGCTATTTTTTCACCACACCGCCTTTGTTACAATCACCACCACACTACCTTCACTACAACAATCACTATTGCACTACCTGATGCCTCCACCACCATCATCATTATCACCACTTCTCCACCACCACAACTACGACACACATGACATCCATTAATCGAACCTCAAAGAGAATAAAGACAATTAGCTTAAGCTGAATTCATTTATCTTTATAGTATCAAATAATTATTTTATCAAACAGTTTTTCAGCTTAAAAAATTCAGCATTTAGTTTTCAGTACTTAATTTTTGACTTTCAGTTTTATCAAATAGTACCTAAATTCAAACATTGTACTGCTCTAGTCGATCGATTAGTTTATCAGACATTTTTCTTTTAGATAGAAAACTCCTCTCTTTTTTCCCATTCCACGAGGTTTATAAATGAAATGATCACATAAGTTTTGTATGTTAAAGAATGCATGAGTAAAGTATCAAGTACGCCACATTTGAGCGATAAAACCTGGTAATTGTCGAATGTGTTTGAATAAAATTAGACAAAAAGCACAATTGACAATGTGATCCGATGGTATGTCCTCGAAAACTCATACCATTTCTTTCACTTTTTAACAAACACAGAGACTATAATGACTAGAATCAAAGTTCAAAATTAAACAGTCATCGTAATCGCAAGCAAAAAGGATCGAAATAAATTAAATGGAAAGCAATACACGAAATAATGAACCTTCAAGTATCACAATTTTTATCACTAACATCCAAATTAAAGCAGTATAACTTAATCCACAAATTAAGCCTCCTAAACAATCACCGATCTAGAGGTAAAAAGAGATTGATTAAGACTTAAATTTAGCAAATAGAAACTCAGTATAATTAGTAATACGAATTAAAAACCCTAATTCGAATCAAAAGTACAAAACAATCGGTCAGCGAAGCAAATTCAACAAACAACATCCTTTTCTTTGGAAATTCAAGCGGTGTAAACTACCAAATAAGAACAAGGAAGGAAATTTCTAGTTACAGTAAAGTCAATACCTCATAAATCTCACTTCCAGAAGTCTCGCGTAAAGAGAGATTCTCACTGCCAACTTCTTAACGATGAGGAAGAAAGAGAAAGAAACGGGGAAATGGCAAAACAAGCCCATGGTTTGGCCTCTGTACGAGAAACCACCCTCTAGTTATAATTTCTTCAATTTAGACCTTAAATTTTAATATGAGGTCGATCTCAATTCGACCATCTTTTTATATTTCATTGCTCATATATTTGACTTTTTTTTTGTCTACTAGAAAAAAAAAAAGTGGGAATGACCAAAATACACATGTATTAAAGGTGTGTATCATATGCACGACCTATTGTATGACCAATATTATGTCACCTTATTCGCAATCGTAATATTTTTTTGTGTTTCCTAACTTTTCAGTAATATGATTCGTAACATTTTATATGATTCACAACATTTGGTGCGCCTTGTAAATTTTATTAATAAAAGGTAATCGATTCGTAACTTTTATAGGGGTACATAGGATACACACCCAAATAGGGGGTGTGTATTGTAGTAGCCTTTCCCAAAGCAAAGTATAGATTGTTTGGTACTCCGCGTAGTCACATAATATCGAATCTACATTTTGTTTAACACCATTATTGAAAAATAATTCCAACAAACACCCATGAACTTTTTATTTGAGATTGTAACATAATTTCATAGATATCTCTTTCATATCCAAGGCTGCAAGATATATGCATTGATTGAGAAGAGAAGACATACGATAATTGGGAATATACAAGGCTATAGTTTGATAGTACGTTAGTCGAAAAAGACGATTCTCTGCATAGGAAAATTAACTTTTCTTTTTCAAGTATTGTTATTCACAGTGAAAACTCAAGTCAAAGCATTGGATAATGCTCGTTCGCCACTGTGTAAGGCCATAATATATCCATGGGTAATATATATAGTGTTTGTTTTCTCTTCAGACCTCAAGTTGTATCATGTTCAAGCATTGAGAAACAACTACGGAGAGGTTGTTGAGATTAGTTCAAAATATAAGCAAAGTTGCCCGCGACATCCCGTATTACCTAAAGAAAAGACATACTCCCTAAACAAAGAACAACTAACATCAAATGAGTGTCATTTTAGATTTATGTTCTTACTATGATGACAATTTCTTTAATGGCAAATCATGTTTTGTCAAAGTTCCTAAAGGTGTTGGCTGTAGAAATGGGTCTTTAGCAGAAACTACGACCCATAGGCCTAGGCTGAAGCTTAAAATGAAAAAGGGAAGTTGAAGAGATACATGTAGGCCCAAGCGTTGGAGTTTCAAAATCATGTTGGGCTTTAGAGCATTGGGCCAAGAAAAAAATTTAGACGGGGCAGGCCAAATTATTTTCGCATGCTGTTTTTAGTTATTTTCTCTCAATTGACTATGCTAGTTTGATGTAACTTTCCTCCCTATCACTTTGGGTTCATGAACAAACTTATAGCTTGAATATTGTTTAAAAATCGTTACGTTTGGAAATCAAGTTTGAATAAGCGACCATTAGGCTCGTTCAGCATGCGGTGTATCGTAAATTTATAAGCTCATGAAATCGGTTTGATTAAAGTTCACTTGAGATCGTCTCATTTAATGAACAAGTTATGTTCAGTAATATTCTTCAAACTTGTTAAATTTTCAAATTGGGGTTGCTTGATAATACAATCAACACTTACAACTAAATAAATTAAATAATAAGTAATTAAGTTGGTTTGATAACCATATTTTAGTATACTTAATAATTTAAGTGCATCTTAAACTGTAGACTAAATTCTAGCTGAATTTATCAGTCATTGTCACTACGCCGAATCTTGCTTTTACCAGCTGTTTTTTTACCGGGGGTAATTACAACCCGCGCAGCAAAATGATTTTTTCGGCTGTTTTAGTATCATTATCGACGGTAATAATTATCGCCGAAAAAAAGGACTATTGCTAGCAGTGATCCCAAAACCTCCGGTAAAACAATAAATTTTAATATAAATATTTTTAATTTCTAAATATAACCGAAAAGTTTAGGTGGTCGCGTGGTTAGGTGTCGGGGCTCCATGCAAAGGGTTGCGGGTTTGAAACCTGGGACAAACTTTTTTTCAAGAAAAAAAACTTTTACCGGTAGTAAATTACCGCCGTTTAAGTATTCCTTACGGCCATTTGAACAGCGGTATGATTTTCGCATAATTACCGCCGGTAATAGTATTAACATCGGTTTTGAGGCTTTTACCGACGGTTTTTTAATGCCGCTAATTCTTAAATTTGGCGTAGTATGTATATCACTTTTTTGTTTACCACAGCCACCACCACCAGTATTTTATCGTTGCCACTACCTTCGCCACTCCACTGTCGCACCACTATCACTATCGTCACCACCTTGCCACCCTATCACCACTACCACCAACACAACTACTATGGGCTTGCCACCACAAGCACCATGCATAATGCCAATGATGTCACCACTACTGCATCATCAATCGCCACTACCAACACCACTACCAATAGGATCTCCACCACTGCAACCACTATGCGTTCGCCATCATCACCACTACCACCTCTGTTCCATCCTTGTCAGCACCATCACCACTCCACCACTGTCAAAACCACCAACCCACTCCATCGCTGCGATCACTATCTCCTCCGCTCCATCACTACAATTATTACCACCACCACTCCAGTGCCATCAATGCCACCTATAACTCCATACCACCACTACTATCGCAATCTTTCCAACAACATAACTATTATTCCAGGCATCATTATCTCTCCATCATGTCCATCGCTAAATTCATCGTAAACTTTTTCAGCACTATAGGTCTCTACTTGTCATCACTTACAACCACTCCCCACCACCGTCGTCTCTCTAGTACCCTTGCTATTTTTCCACCACACCGCCTTCGTTACAATCACCACCACACTACGTTCACTACAACAATCACTGTTGCACTACCTGATGCCTCCACCACCATCATCATTATCACCACTTCTCCACCACCACAACTACGACACACATGACATCCATTAATCGACCCTTAAAGAGAATAAAGACAATTAGCCTAAGCTAAATTCATTTATCTTTATAGTATCAAATAATTATTTTATCAAACTGCTTTTCAGCTTAAAAAATTCAGCATTTAGTTTTCAGTACTTAATTTTCAACTTTCAGTTTTATCATATAGTACCTAAATTCAATCATTGTACTGCTCTAGTCGATCGATTCGTTTATCAGACATACTTCTTTTAGATAGAAAAACTCCTCTTTTTTCCTTCCACGAGGTTTATAAATGAAATGATCATATGAGTTTTGTATGTTAAAGAACGCATGAGTAAAGTATCAAGTACGCCACATATGAGCGATAAAACCTGGTAATTGTCGAATGTGTTTGAATAAAACTAGACAAAAAGCACAATTGACAATGTGATCCGATGGTATGTCCTCGAAAACTCAGACCGTTTCTTTCACTTTTTAACGAACACAGAGACTGTAATGACAGGAATCAAAGTTCAAAATTAAACAGTCATCGTAATCGCAAGCAAAAAGGATCGAAATAAATCAAATGAAAAGCAATACACGAATTAATGAATCTTCAAGTATCACAGTTTTTATCACTAACATCCAAATTAAAGCAGTATAACTTGCGATGTTTATGTTGCTTACTCGAATTGCAAATTTTTTGTTAAATCGCCAAAATTTATTTTCAACTTTTATTTCCTCTGACTGACTACAATTGTGATTCCCAAGTGTAAACTTGACATCAACACTTGGCAAATCCAATCCCATTAAGACATTATTCTTTCTTCTACCTATGTCAGTGGACCACACCAGCAGACATCATGCGCATCATGCAGTGCACTACTCACAATGATAACTCCACCTCTCTCCTTTTTAGGTAATACCTATTTCATTTTTGTTTCATTCTCCGAGTTCTAAATCCTTAGGTCTCAGACCGACCAGTAGAAGGGTGGAAGAAGAAGATTCGCCGGCGTTCGGTGCTTTCCATGGCGTGGTGATTTGAGGCAGCAGAAGCCAGACCATGAACCTGATTACTTCATTTGCATACCAAACATTGGGGTTATTTTGATGTAGTAACATAACTTCTAGTTCCTAGCTGTCCTTGATTATCGCGACTCCTCTTTCTATCGTCTTGTGTTATATTTCTAATCATCATGATTTCACACACCATCATTCCCATCACCAGCTTCATCTTTGGCCTCATCAGCATGCAAGATCATCACCTCGACCATCGCTTTAACCTCATTCAGTATATCATCATTCATTATCTGTTTGACAACTTTTAATTCATTTTGTTCTGTCACATCCATCTACCAATTTCTTCTTCATTATATTCATATTCTTTTGTCATATATGTATATATATGTATATTTTTCTCTTTCTTGTTACTGTGTATATTTTTCTCTCCTATTGCTTGTATAAAACTATTTTTGTCAACATGCGCAGCTTTAGCGTTGTGTCTTGCAAATTTCGAGAAGAAATTTTCTTTGTAAGGTTGGTAGATTGTAATAACCCGTATTTTCTTAAAATGAGTTTTGCATTTTGAAAATACTTTCTGACCTTATTATTGTTATTGTATTTTGACTTTATTCAAGTACTAAATTTCGAGGACGAAATTTTATTAAGGGGGGTAGATTGTAATATCCCAAATTTTTAAATCTAAAGAATTGAGATATTTAATTATTAACTTTTTTTAATAAGATTTTTAATCCAATTTTGACTTTTAAATTATAGATTAGTTCAATTTTGACTTACATTGACCTAGTTCTAATTGATTTTGACTTCACTTATTTAACTAGACCTACACCCTAACATCTAACCCTAGTTGACTAACACTAACTAAGGTTAGTTCCTAGCCTATAGACACATGCATATATCTATATATGTAGTGTATTTATAATTCTTTTCATTTATTTTATTTTTGCATGTAGTAAAACCATGGGTCAAAACCATCAACTCTACAAAACCACCCTACCCTTCCTAAGCTATGAAAAATCTGCAGAAAATCCACCCTCTCCCTTCTCAATTTCAGCCACCTCCAACCCTCATTCACTCATCTTTTCTCTCCTACCAACACATGTATTTCAACCAATAAAAACACATGCAAAACCAATCAAAACCCTTCTTAAACAAGCCATTTTCGTACCCCATTGCACCTGCATTTTCAGAGAAGAAAATAGAGAGAGAAAGTTAAGGTTTCTTGTGAGAAATGGCTATGGAGATGTAGAGAGAGAGAGTAAAACTTGGGTTTCCTCTCACACTTGAAATTCACACACACCACCTCAAATTCGGGTTACAAACTCACAAACTCACTACTGGAGAATTACAATCTTCCATCACAAGCCACCATTGAAGTCAAATCCCAAGCAATCAACTTCATCTTCTTCATTTGATAAACCCATCAACTTTTAATTCTCACTTCTCTCACCAAATCAATGGTAGATATACCCTTCCACTCTAATCCTAAGTATATTTTGGTAGTTTAGATTAATTATTATGGCTTGAAATGAGCCCAATCGGACGAACCGAAACCCAATTTTAAGTTCACTGCCGAATGCACCAAATCGATATTATTTCTGTACCCGACTATTTATTTGATATTATTATTGTTGAATATGATCTCTCTGATATTATTTGTGATGTCTGTTGGATATTATTATTCTTACCTTACACTAATATGATATTATTTTATATCTGTTTAATATCACTGTGGTAATAAACGTGTAGATTATAACAGTTTAATTTTTATTTCATAATAAGGTAGAAATTATTTTTTGTTTTTGTAGAAATTCGATTTGTATGGAGTTAATAAATTGGCCATTCTCTAGTAAATCAATATTTAGCATATGTTTTTGGAAAATATTATTTCTGTAATATTTTTAATACTTGAAATAAAATATTAAGATTTCTTATATGATTATTATTTGCTCTAAGAAGAGAAATACATTACATGCAATGAAAGAAATTGAGTTATTTTAAAATTATAAATCTATCTAGTTAATTACTAAAAATGTAAACTTGTACATTTATATCGGTGAAATTATATTTTAATACTATAATTTTTGTTGTGTTTTATAAGCTATAAACTTGATATGTTATGAGTAAATAAATAATACTCTTTTATTTAAATTAGCATTTCTAGTATAGATTTTGTTTTATAAAATCATAGTATGATGTTTATATATAAAAATCAGAATATATTGATATATTGGAAAAACTTATTTATTAGAAAAATCAATTTTTCTAGAATTACTATCTTACCCTTAGTGATTTTATAAAAATTATTAAATGACTTTAGATTTTACAAAATTACAACATGGACTACCTTCTATTTATAGATCAACCCTATAATTTTATAAATTACAGATTTGCCCCTAGAAATTGATAACTCAGTAGTTTAGCTCCTAAATTTGGTAAGATTACGATTTTGACCCTAAACTTGGTGGATTTACCAATTAGACTCTAGACATTGTTAAATCACGGTTTTTACGTTAAAATTCATAGAACGATATTTTTGACCCCAAACTTTCGTGGTATTATGGATTGACCCTTAAAAGCGTAAGATTACAAAAATGCCCTTAGACTTAGTTAATTTACGAAATTGACCTTGCACACCATTTTTAGCATATTTGACCCAATAAGTTGATATTGCACTTTGACCCGTTAAATCTCTTAAATGTGTGAATCACCCGCAAGTTTGCTAAATTATACTTAGACCTCCAAAGTTTTGAAAATTTACAAGATGATCCCTAGACTTTTATAAATTACAGATTTGGGCCCCTAGACTTATGAGATTATGTGATTATTGTAGGACTTAAATTTGAATCATGGAATGCATGGATTATTATCATGTTATGATATTCTTTTGATTTCATTTACGATATTGTACATGTGTTTTGATTGATCAACTGTTAGATTAGACATTTAAGCTTGGATGGATCTCGTGGTTGGGAAATGAATTAGACATTAATAGGATAACTGGATTAATAATAAAGAGATGGAAAGGAAGGGCGGCCTACCAGGACTCTTGGGATAAGAGCGGCCTGAGGGGACCCGAATCGTTGTGGGCAGCCTACCAGGACTCCTATGAATGGAATGGAGCG
>JAXBDA010003815.1:0-32370 GCA_036023075.1 Gaultheria prostrata | reverse complement strand
TTAGTTTCTGTCAAAGTTTATTTCTGTTCATGTGATTCAATCTCGTTGTAATCTGTTTATTTTTTAATCATATCATATTGAAATTGTTCTCTGGAATTTCTGTATTGCCACTGGATTTTTCCTAACAACTTCTAGACCATAATTGCATGTTGAAAAAAAAAATGGAAGATTGCGTGTAATATAGGAATGTTGTGGTCAAGACGTGATGTTTTTCTCTTGATTCCCTGTTTTTCCACTAATTTTCAATGCAAAAAACAAATTGGTTTCAACAATGTGAAGGCACGAAGGAAAAAAAAAAACGGGTTCTCTGAAGGGGAAGGTGAAAGTGTAAGAACATTAAACTAATTTCAACATAAATCAATTTCACAAAAACCACCGTCATGACTCATCCTTGAAGGGAAAGATCTCAAGGAGAAATTGACTTTTCAGTTATTGAATTTTTACATATGCATGTGCCAATTACATTTAGGCCTCATTTCCTATAATAAGTAGGAGTGCAAAACGTTGGGCTTAGATTCCCCTTTTGCCATGCCAAAAGTTTTTGTTTTTGTTTTTTTCACATGGTATTGTGTTTTAGTGACAAAAATTGGAAAATGCCAAAAAGTTTTTAAAAGTGGGAATGGCAAAAAGTAGGGTGTCAAATTTTCGAAAATGAGTGTGCTAATACTTCTCCACTTGATTCTGTAAATCGTTTCATAAATCCTACAAAACATATTGTTCTCATAAAGCCGGAAATATTTGTGCATACATTTTGTCAAAGTTCGATGTACACACGCGCCCCGCCTCTAGTTCTTAAGAAATTGCAACCATACACTCGTCGTCTTTGTCCTCACTAAGAGCATGTCCAATGGGGATGGATATGGGGTTGTATAGTCATAATCCATCCCCAATTTTACAACCCCTTCTCCAATGGAGATGGAAAACGAGATGGAAAATAGCAAAGATGGAAAAGGACATGGATATTTCCATCCCCATATTACTGCAGCTATAATTGACACCTCACAAAAAATCCAACTGCCATCAGCCTGAAAGTGAACTGGAGTGTACCTGTGATTGCCGGATTTTGGCCGGAATTGCAAGAACTCACCGGAATTTGCAAAAACTCACCGGAATCGGAGAGAGATGGGTTTTCACGTGTGGAGACTGGTGTGAGAGGGAGGGTTTTGCCGGCGTGGAGAGAGAGAGAGAGATTGGGTTTGCTATGTCTGTCAGTTAGAAACAGATAGAGAATGAAGAAGATAAGATTGTTAGGAAAAATTATTGGGTGTGGTGAGTGTATTGTGCAACTCAATCCAATGGCTAGAATTGAATACCAAGGGCCCTTTAAAAGATTTTAACAGCTCAATTTGGTTTCAACGTTTAAATTTTTTTTTCTCTATATATAGATGAGTCAATTGGGTAAAAATGCACCAACACTCTTTTTTTTTTATTGTTCCACCCATATTCACCAAATTAAAAATACTAGTATACCGATTATGGCGGAGTCAAGCCGTAGTGCGACAGGAAAATCGTTTACTTCCGATCAGGATGAAGCAATATGTACGGCTTATTTGTGCATTACTCAAGACCCGATTATCGGAAATTCCCAAGCAAAAGGTAAAGGAATATAGCGACGCCACACAAGACGATCAACGGACAGAAGCTTCTATCAAAGCTCGTTGGCAAATTATTCAGAAGTCTTGCAACAAATTTCGTGGCTATTTAAAGCAAATTAAAGATCTACTTCAAAGTGGAATGACCGAACAAAATGAGGTAACGAACTCGGTTTTGACTAGCAATTTTAACTTTTTATAATTATATTTCATAAATTTAATTAATAATTTCTTATCTTATGTACAGTTTGATCAAGCGAAGAAAACATACAAAGATAACGAGAATAAACCGTTCGGTTTGGAGAATTGTTGGGCAATCTTAGAG
Source organism: Gaultheria prostrata (assembly GCA_036023075.1). Lineage (NCBI taxonomy): Eukaryota > Viridiplantae > Streptophyta > Magnoliopsida > Ericales > Ericaceae > Gaultheria > Gaultheria prostrata. Next base: position 30,453 of record JAXBDA010003815.1, on the reverse strand, counting down.
CACAACATTAAGTGGCAAGATTTCACCCCCGCTGGGACAAGAACTGCTGAAATGGCTACGAGTTCGGTGCCTCCATTTGATGATTTCGAAGAAATGCAACATTCATTTGTTCAGTCGCTAAGTGCAGATAGCACTCCTACGAGTGGAGGAGGTGGTAGTGTTGAATCTCCACGAAAGAGGCCTGGCGAAAGAAAGCTAGTAAAGGAAAAAAAAAAAACAAAGAGCAAGAATGAGGAAGGTGAGGATGCAAAGTTTTACAGCGTGATGGATAAAATTAGCCAAAATGCAATTGATAAGAAAAATAGGAAGGCTGAAATGGAAGAAAGGAGAGTGCGAGCTTTGGAAAGGCAAACAGAACTAGACGAGAAAAGGGCAGCCATTGAGGAGAGGAATACGGCGAGGAAAGATAGAGAGATGGAAGATAATATTATGCAAATGAACTTGTCTCTGGTTCACGACCCCCAGTTGAAGCTTTATTACCAGCATTGCAAGGATGAAATAATGCTAAAATGGGCGGCTTCCACAACTTATTTTCCCCTATATTGATTGTTGTACTGCTCGTATTATTAGATGTAACTTTTAGTTTTAGTTTATTTTCAATTAGCCTCTAATGTATCTTTTATTGTCAGAATTGAAATGCATTTTATTTAACTAATTTTCATGACATGGAAACATATTACAGGACTCGAATACAACAACAATAAAAAACTACAACCATTTGATACACTTATTTTAGCTAATTTCCCTCACACGGGAAACGTAATACAAGACTCCAAGATCACAACAACAGAAAAGAACACATAATAGCTCATTCTTCATTTCCATAAAGTGCCCATAGGTGTTCAACAAGATCATTGCAGAGTGAATGGTGTGCATCAGCCGATCGGATTTCTCGGTTACGAGCAAGGAAGTTAGTGAATACATATGTTTGCTCGCGCGAGACCTCATTTGGCCTTTCACGAAGAAGTTCATTGATTTCATGATCTATATCGATACCACGTTGGTCTTCGATTATCATGTTATGCAAAATAACACAAGTCTTCATGATATAGTACAGATCTTCTGTATGCCATAAGTGTGCAGACCCTTTCACAATTGCAAAACGTGCTTGAAGTATGCCAAGTGCCCTTTCGACATCCTTTCGGGCTCCCTCTTGCTTCCTCGCAAACAATTTTTTTTCCCTTCCCGTTGGCTAAGAAATGGTTTGGACGATAGTTGCCCATTTGGGGTAGATACCGTCAGCAAGGTAGTACCCCATGCTATATTGATGTCCGTTGATTTCAAAATTGGCAGGAGGGGCACGACCGGCACGGAGATCATTAAAGAAAGGAGATTGATCAAACACGTTGCTGTCGTTGAATGAACCAGGCATGCCAAAGAAAGCATGCCAAATCCATAAATTATACAAGGCAACAACTTCAAGAATGATGGTCGGTTTGTCGAAGTGTCCGGTGTAGAAGCCATGGTAAGCAGTTGGACATTTCGCCCACCGCCAGTGCATACAGTCCAAGATGCCTAGCATTCCAGGGAATACACGTTGGCTTCCCTCATATAGGAGCCTGTCAACATCAGCTTCATTTGGGGACCTCAGGTACTCTGCTTCGAAAATGTGGACGTGTCTCTACAGAATTTCTTGAAAGCCTCTATGGCTGTACTTTTTGCTATTTTTATATATTCATCGACAGAATCAGCAGGCATCCCATATGCAAGCATCCTCATTGCTGCAGTCATCTTTTTAATACCGCTTAGACCTGGTAATCCCCTTGCATCATTCCTTTGGACAAAATAATCATCGTGTTGTTGGAGCTGACTTAAGATCCTCTCAAACAAGGGTTGATTCATTCGAAAACGTAGGCGAAAGAAGTTTTCGCCAGACTGGATTCTCAGAGAAGTATTCAGCATTGATTCGCTGGTCGACACCAACTCTATCACGAGGGATCGAAGCTCGACCGCTTGTAGAACCAACATGACCCCCTTCTGGGTTACGCCTTCTTTGCATTTTTTTGTACTGCCTCATCATCATAAGTTGTTGCGCCATTTCAGTATCGTCGTCATCAGAGGAAGATGCGTCAAAATCTCCCCTCAAAACCCTTTGCTTCAAGCTGCTCATGATAATAGTTTGAAAGAGAAATTTTAGTGGTGATAGAGAGATGAACAAAAAGGTAGTGGTGATGATAGTTCCAAGTCTTACTGGCATTTATAAATGGGGGTGAGAATGGGAGTTGAGGGTGAGAATAAGGGTTGAGGGGGGTGAGAACGGGGGTTGAATGGTGATTGAGATAGGGGTTGAGGGTGAGAACGGGGGTTGAAATGGTGGTTGAGATGAGGGTTGGAATGGGGGTTCAGAATGGGGTTTGAAAATGTGGTTGATGATGGGGGTTGAAATGTGAGTTTAGAATGGTGGTTCAGAATGGGGGTTGGGAATGGGGGTTGAAATTTGGGGTATTCCCTCTGTCCCAAAATATTTGTCCGGACCCTAAAATAACTTTCAATCAAATTTTGGACGCAAGTTGAAAATTTAAAATGTAATCACGCGGACTCAAAATATGTTAGACATGCGTAGTTGAGTAGTCGTTGAATTAAGATTGAGAATTTAATAAAAATGAGATGGAGGGAAAAATTAGTTAAAATTTGGAACCCTTTGGTCCTACTTTAGAGCATCTCCACTCCTTGCCCAAATTGGTAAAAACTTGATTGGGTATCACTTCCTCCAATGGGGAACCACTTTTTTTACCAAATTCTAGTTAAAACCTTTTGTCAAAACAATTTTTTTTTTTCATTTTGGCTCCAAAATTATCCCAACATTTTGTCAAAACATTATTATTTTTCATTATGGCTCCAAAATTTTCCCACTTTCTACTTTCCCAAATTTTTTTTCCCTCCATTCCCTTCTTTACTTTCCCAAATTTCTTTGAGATCAAAAGTTGCAGGATAAAAAAGAAGGCATCCTCCAAGAAGTATTCAACCTACACAAGAAGTCTTCCTCCTCTTGGTCAGAAAGAAAAATCTTAACCTACACAAGAAGTCTTCCTCCTCTTGGGTTCAAGGTGTAGTTAACTCTCACCTAGAAAATTTAGGTTTTGGATAGGAGGGGTGGTTGGAATGGCAGGTGTGGTTGGATGAAAGGAGTAAATGGAAGTAAACACATAGTAGGAGCTAAATTGAATGAAGCTTTCTGCCGAAAAATGTCTTAAATGGCATAACAGTAAATATTAGTGAGAAGCTCTTATGCAGGAAAATGGCTTCAATGGCAGAACAGTAAATACCAGTGAAAAATAATAGAGTCATTGCCTATTTGATGATGGGTTTGGTGTTGAACAAATTTGGTGAAAAAATTGAGTAAAATTAAATTTGGTGAAGGATTTGGTGTAGGAGTGGAGATGCTTTTAGAACCCCCACTGGAGAGGGTGCCAAAATTTAACACCAAAAGTTAATATTTTAGGCCTTGTTCTTGAATGGATTTTATCTCATAAAATGTAGTTTTGATAAAATCTAACATTCTCAACGAATTTTAGCAAAATTAAATTTTATCAACACTAGATTTTATCTCATTACAAAACACCTTTATCAACCCTAGATTTAATCCATTGAGAAAATAATGTCATTTTATCACACCTCTAAATAAAACTAAATTTTATCAAAATTAGATTTTATCTCATAAAATCTATTCAACGAGAAGGCCTTAATCAATTTTTGATGCTAAAAGTGGGCATTTGAGTATAGCTATTATACGTCACTTGCTCTAATCCAAATAAAAAACCCTAGCTTTTCCACAGCCGGAAAATGGCCGTCTCCAGAGCTCGCGCCGTCGTCTCAACCTCTCTCCTCACCAAGCTCCTCCACTCCACCACCTCCCGTCCCTTCAGCTCCTCCTACAGTACTCTCTCCCTCTCTCCCCCACGCATTCATATATACATTTTTAGTAATATTCACATTTCCTGATCTCTCTCTCTCTCTCTCTGTTGTGGTTACAGATGCATTCGACTCGTTCTCTAACTCTACATCACCAAGCGAGGCCTACCAAATCTTCAAGCTCGATCCAAGCTCCCACATCGGCAGCTGCATGCCCCTATCCATGATGCGAATCGGTACTTTCATCCACAACATTGAGATGAACCCTGGCCAGGGTGGGAAGCTCGTCCGGGCAGCGGGGACCTCCGCCAAGATCCTCAAGGAGCCGAAAGCCAACCGCCACGTCCTGATCCGGCTGCCCTCGGGGAAAGAGAAGTTGATTGATACCAGGTGCCGGGCAACGGTAGGGACGGTGTCAAACCCCGGGCACGGGGCGAGGAAATTGAGGAAGGCGGGGCAGAGCCGGTGGCTCGGGCGGAGGCCGGTGGTGAGGGGGGTGGCAATGAACCCGGTTGATCATCCGCACGGAGGCGGGGAGGGGAAGAGTAAGAGTAGTGGGAGTCATGGGAAGGGGTCTAGGACACCATGGGGTAAACCTACTAAGGGTGGGTATAAGACGGGACCACTCAAGACTAAGAAGTAGACCTTTTACAGGTTCATTTTTTGACTGTCTTATTAATCTGGTTTTGCTTCTGTTACAATTGTTATGAAAATTTTGGTTCATCTTGGAATTTTGTCACTCTCTTTAGTAATTTCTCGGGAAACTGTTGTATAAATGTAATTCTTTTCGTTTCTTTTATACTATCAGTGCTTAGTTGGTTGTTTTGAACTAAGAAGAAGTAGAGTTTGCTCTAGAACTTGTTCTTAATCTGATTGTGCTTCTGTAACAGTTATAATTGAGATTTTGGTTCATCTTAGATTTTTGCTCTCTACACGGATTATATGGATACTTGACAATGGCTATATTTTGTCTTAATATAAGGTAAATTCTTCTTCAGTTTGAGATGAAACTGTTGTATGAGTGGGACTTATTTCTTTGCGTTTGTTGTTAGTTGGTTGTTTTGAATTGGGTGGCTTGTGAATTTGGAAGATTAATCCTGCAAATGACGTACTTCAAATGGGCCTGTTTTTGGTTTGGTCTATCCATTTTTGTTGCTTTATTTGTCTTGACTTGGCCCTCTGAGCAAGAAAAATTCTCTCTGATTGTGTGTCTAGAACTAATGTTTTATACTCTTGGGATCAAGCCATTAGCCACAAGGGAAAATGTGATTAATGCCTCTAGGTCTATTGCTATTTGGTTGTTTTGAATTGGCAAACATGTGAATTTTGGAGAATAAACCTGCAAAACACATAAATCCAATGTGGTTAGCACGAGAAGTCGACCAGGGCTTATGGTTTAGGCTCCTGAATCAAGGTGCATGGCTATTGAGAAAAAGAGGAAGAGGAGCAAGCGAGGATGACATAATCTGCTATTATTCAAGAGGCCTTTGAAAGAGATGACAATTCCAACAGCAAGGGAAGCACAAGATCAAGCTAGAGCAAGAACAATGGAAAAACATGAGCAGCGTTGTGAAATTAGCCATGCTTTGGCTGTTTTAGCTTCTGCATCTGTAAGGACTAATTGATTTAACCTTGTCGAGTTCCTTTGACTGGACAGCTTTGTTGGCCTGCACTGCATACTAATTTCTTTTTTGCTGCTAAACAGTCGATCCGTACAGAGCGTGAAGAGTTCCTGAGGCTAGTAAACAAAGAGGTATGTTTATCACTAATATGTATCACGGATATGTTTAGTAACTCTTGACAAAGTAGCATTTGTTTTATGTAACTCACCTATTGGGTCGAAGATTGTTTCATGCTTCTTTATGGCATATTCTTAATAGAAAACCCTCAGTGAAGAACTTCATGGCCCAGACACCTCCAGATACGAAATCGACCAGTTTTTGTTTTCCAAAATAAGCTCTTCAATTGAACTTCAGCACAAACCCTAACTCGAACCCTTGTCCCAACTGTTGAAACCCAAGAAGTAGATCCGCCATCTTCTTCTTCATCACTCTCCTCTTCCTCGCTGTCGGACTCGTTGATTGGATGAAGGAATAGGCCGTAAGTTTTTTCGGCGACCATCCCTTTGGAATTTGCTGGAAACAGATTTTGCTATTTCTCGGATATATTCAAGTTTTGGAAGTTTGTATTTGCAGAGGAGACGTGAAGGAGATGGCTATGTACGTGGTCCAAAAGAGACATGAAGGAGAAGAATTCTGGGTCGCGCCATCATCAAAATACACTTGTCCAAGGGCGGAATGAAACAATAAGGTAAAAGCGTGAATACAACGCACGGTTTTTTTGAGGCGAAAGTAAAACAATAGCATTTCCTTTTAGTAATATAGAAGGATCTCTTATTTCCTCCTCTCCTCTCAAACACTTAGAAAATATCCACTACCACTTCTCTTTAACCCATTTCGGCTGGACCATCACCACCCCGTCCGGGCACCGCACTGCCGACACTATTTCCGGCAGCCATATCCGGACCCACCGGCCGTCCGGTCTTGACCCCCTCTCGGTTTGCTCTCTCTTCTCGGACCACCTCCGCGGTTTCTCTTCCCCGTTTCTCTTGTTGGTCTTCATCTTCAAATGGCACAAGCAAAGGGTAGAAAACTAGAAATGCACCTTTGCCCGATCCGGATCCGGTCAAGGAAAGTGGATGGCGACGGGCTCCTTTCTTTGGAGGTGAGGGTGATGAATTGTGGACGTCGGTGAATCGATATGACCCTGCGGGTCCATCGGTGTCAAATCCACTACTTCTATACCCGGAGTGTGAGGAGCGTAATGTGGAGGTTATCGATCCGGCTTCCATTCTTTGGCTTCGAATCGAAAGAGGTGATTTCCCATACTCCTTCATTATGTACAGAAGTGTAGAAAAGCCTTGAGCCGTTTGGGCTATTTAGGTAAATGATGTTCTTGCGACCCTACTGAAAGAAGCGAACCTCGTCGATCCTATCTTGCTTTCTATGAATCTTGAGATAAAGAGGATTAGTGTTAACTTGCACGCTTTTTTTTTTTGGTAACTCGGTAATATAACTTGCACGCTTTTATGGCTCGATGGAGCTGCCAAACCCATACTTCTTTTCTCCAATCCGGTCTATTTCCTGGAAAGTCCTATGGTACACTCTTAAACCACATTTTTTGTAACTATAATCTGTAACTAGCCACTATAATTTGTAACACTTCCATATGCGTCATGAATGCCTTCCGTAACTGGTTAGAATAATATGTAATTATCGCCACAAAGGAGTGACAAAGATACTACAAAATTTACATGCCTAAGCACGCCACAAAAAACATGTAACAAATCAACATTTATATGGTACAAACCTATCCATACCTATACCATCTATGAAGCACTGACACTCATATAGGTCAGCGTGTCCCCGTGTCTGACACGGGACACACAGGGGATAAGCGAAAAAATGTAGACAGGCTTACCATGAGACACCACTGAACCTCATACTAACACCACAAAACTACATTCTATTTTACAGTGTGTACCATAGCTTTCTCCCAGTTTTCTAGTCGGTTTTAATAATGCTTGGAAAGCTTCTCTTGAAGACCAATTTCGACCTGAATCTTTCAGTTGCTTTTTAAGTATTTGAGGTACACATAACACATGTTTGTGTGAAACTTTCATCTTCTGGAGTGATGATCTGTATGAACTCGATTTCTTCAGAAGGTAAGATCCTTGTTGAAGACGTCGTGAGATTAGGAAGTCGAGCAGAAGACCAATTTCGACCTGAATCTTTCAGTTGCTTTTTAAGTATTTGAGGTACACATAACACATGTTTGTGTGAAACTTTCATCTTCTGGAGTGATGATCTGTATGAACTCGATTTCTTCAGAAGGTAAGATCCTTGTTGAAGACGTCGTGAGATTAGGAAGTCGAGCAGAAGAAGGCATTTCAGCTGAAGCTGGGCAGAGGTAGAGTAGGAGAGGAGGCAATCTCTTGTGCTTCTTGTTACGAGTTACGACTGTCAATATTTTTTTAACTATCTTTTACTATTGTTTCCCGGGGGCTATATTTCCCAAGTGATATATAGAGAGAGTTTATACTTTATAGCAGCTCTTTCTAGCTGTCTTATGAGAAACCATGTGCTTTCTAGTGCTGTAAAAATTAGTGTTGAACTGCGGATAAACCAAGACAGACTCTTATGTACACGCAGGCTCCTGGTTCTTGGCTTCGTAAGTACTATCTTTTGTACTTGACATAAGCAAGTTTTGCCCAATATCGAGGCATGTTTTAGTATAGTTGGTAATTTTGGTTTGTTTTCTATGCTGAATATAGTTGAATATCTCAAGGTTCATACCGGAGCCCTTTTTCTTCGATTTTGACAATGTACAGAGTCATAAGATGCTCATATAGTCATAATTGATGGTAACCGACTGCATGCAGATTTGCCTCTGTACGTATTCAATTGTTTGTGATTACTTTCTAACTGCCTGTGGATTTGAGAAAAAAATTTGACTTTGGGGGTTGCACATAAATGTGGACCTATCTTTGATGTTTCTTCCATGAAACCGCGGGGAAGCTTGCTCTCTTCGGAATCCCTAACCACCCACAAGAAGTAGCTGCCGCTGTCATTCAGGCCACATGCAATTTCCTCCATCTGATTTTTGCTTAATCTTGCCAAGCTCCCGAACGGTGCATAAACCACAGAACCTTTTTGCTTTGTGTCTAGCCATTTCATGCAAGCTTCAGCACTGGGCTTGAAGAGGTTGAGGCCATAGTCTTTGTCATTCTACAACCTCTTGCCATTGATGGAATGGTTGGCCCTATTTATGAAGAAAATGCAGCCTTGAAAGTCTCCAATCCACTTTGTATGCCAGAATTCTACCAACTCCGTCCCTAATTGCATCTCTTTTGGGGATTCAAACCTATTAAGGAGCTCATCATTGCGCTTTTCATATTGTTGGTCACTTGTCCACTCTGTTTTCTGAATTTGGGCAGCTTCTGTTGGATCCGGGTGTAGTGCGGTCTTCTAAGCGTTGGGCGCATTTGGCACATTGTGTGGTGGTGAGAGAGCGTAGGATTTGTGATAGGGGTAAACAAGATCCCACTCTATACGTTTTTATGCATCGGAAGATGATATGGGATTGTCCATACCAGAAACCTGTGTCGTAATTTTAAGATACCGGCACATTGAGCAACCACGTGTAATATTGTTACGGAGGAGTGAGTTTTTTGGTTGAACATACCTCTTCTTCCAACTTTTCAAAAGTGTTAAAACAATCTGCCTTCTTAAAAATTATGAACTGGTTGATAACTAGGCTCAGCAGACCTGGGTACGAGCCCACGTCACAAATGAAAGCAGGAAGGTCATTCGTCTCCAGCAGTGGCATCGAAGGCAACGATACTGTAACAGCTTCTAAAGGAAACTGGAAATTGCCTTCATACAAATGATAGTAGATGGCATCAACAGCACAGGATTGAGTAACGAATGAAGCTCACGGAAGCTGAAGCGTTGCGCTATTGCTAGAGCCCATGGCATAGACGAGTCATACGCGAGTACCTTGTTGGGAATTCATCGCGAAATTGATACATGATAACGAGACATTTAAACCAATGGAGTAATTAACATTCACCAATCAACAAATCTAAAGATGGTTAACAAGATAACATGTGTGAATTTTGATACTGATAAGACGCACAACAAGTCTTTGTCCTAAAATCAAATATGTTTCCCTAGGTTCATACTCTGATGAGATAACAAATATGCGTACAAGGTATGTCCCGAACGATTGGTGAAAGACATGGTACCAAAGTAATGTTTTTTTTTTTGGATAACCAGATGTTCGGGCCAGCTTTCGCGCACCTCGATTAATCTTTGGAGACCAATCTCACCGTCCACTAGCGGGGGTCCCATTTAGTGCCAGAGCAAAACACTATATAGACTGACCCCGAAGGAGTTGATAGCACCTATGAGGTTTCGACCCTGAAACCTTAGGAGGGAGCAAACCCTTAAATTTCAAGCCTTCACCACTAGGCCAACCCCTTTGTACCAAATAATGTGACAAGAGCTCTAGAGTAATGATGGTTTCACCCTAAAAAAAGTAGGGGGTAGAATTGAAAAGTTATCAAATAAAATATTATTAATTTATGTAAATGGATTAATATTTTGAGACTGCCCAAAAAAAAATACTGGACCAATATTGAGAGAGAGAGAGAGAGAGAGAGAGAGAGAGAGAGAGAGAGAGAGAGAGAGAGAGAGAGAGAGAGAGAGAGAGTAACTCTTTATCCAAGTTCAAGAGTTAAATTATCCAACATAATACTGTATACCATAGCAGGGTGGTCGAAGCTGTTCTTTTACTCGGTTAACTCAATTACTGTATTTGTGAAAGAGGAATCTGTAATTTTTAGGACATCGGGTACTTAACGGTAGTCGAGTTTATACCTCGGGGATGATATTTGCAATTGGCCCATTCGTCTTAACAAAACCAAAATAAACTCCATCCTCTAAACACAATCATTGAGGGGTTTGCTATTCTCAGGGCGAAAATAACTATCGCCAATACAATTATGGAGTGGGAGTGCAAAGTCCAACTATTAGTAGGCTATTAGCTGTACACCAAATAAATATACACTGGATTTATTTTGTGGGATCTATTTTAAGATTTCACATGAATGATTTATTTGGATCATTATTTTAGTGGGTCATTGTATAAAGGAAAATGCTAAATTCTGCCCTTATAGCAGAGAATAATGTGTAAAATTTATATCGATATTCAAGAAGAATGTATTGATAATTGTGAAAATGTATATTGAAATCCGAAATCGTTTGTCTTTATGTTCATATTACTCTTCGTGCCTTCAAAGTGGAGGTTAGCAAGACTCTTGTATAAAATCATTTCATTCGGGTATTGTTAAGTGCTTGATCAGTTAATTCAATTTTTGTCCGTTCGAATTTGGAAACAAAAGTGGATCAAGCCCTTACTGAGTTACTGGTATTCAAATGAGCTGATTTATTTTTATTTTTATTTTGCAAAAATTGTTTAAAACATGCTTTACAAGTTGAACAATTTCGATTATTTGTGTAAAATCTCGAGATGGATCACACACAGTAAGGTTTTGGTGTCCCGAAGTACGTTGTACTCATACTTCGGGAGTGTTTCACAAATTGACTTATTGAGTGAAATTGAGTTCATATATTATGAGAGAATGACATGTCTTGTAAAACGCAATTCAATTTTGAGAATAATAATAAGTTAGTATTTTTGTGGAACATTAAATCTGTGTGTGCAGATTTTTTTGTACAGAATTTGTACAAATCACACGGATGATGGATCCGTTCATGATTTTCCAAATAATGTTAACTGGTAGTACCCGTAAAAAATTAGCTAAATCGGATATCGGAAATATTTTATCGGTTTAAAATCTTAGCTAAATCGGATATTGGTAAATATTTCATCGGTTTATAAAAAAATCATGAACGACTTTGTTACTATTCTAACTTGATAAAAAAAGGTTTATATCCTGTAATATGCTGTATAAGATTTTATATATGCAATATAGATTTTATTTGATGCACCTCTCAATTAGTTTTCTTAAATAAACTTTTTTGAAATCATAAAAAATATTATAAATTCAAAGATATGAACAATCGAAAAAGCAAAAATAAATTAAAATTTAGGAACGAAAAAAATATATTAAAAAATAAACGACTTTGATTATCCGTGTGAACCCGAAGATGGCCCAAAACAACAAATCTCTACGAAATCTGTAAATCAAAAAATTGTACTAAAAGGACAGTCCTGGTCCTCGTATTCCTAGTTCAAGAATTCAGAGTTGTACTGTATTACCAAAAAAAGACTGCCATGTGTAAATCTCTCTGGGCAAAACAACAAATTTGCTGGCAATCCGGCTGACCCCAATCATCACTACCATCTCAAAATCGCCTCTCTCTCCTCTCTCTAGATTTCCATCCAGACCACGCCATGGCAGTTTCCCTCTCCGCCTCCATACCTCCGAAACCCCCCTTCTTCTCTACCTAGAAATTTCGGCACAAAATCCACTTTCTCACTCAAACCCACCAAAAATTCCTCACTTTGATCCGCCACACAACTTCCCTTTCCCTCTCTACCATTCCATGGGTTTCCCCCTCTCTCTACAACACAAACCCTAATTTATAGAATTCCATATCCGCATGGAATGGCAGTTGTAACTGGAGATCGCTACCTCGAATCTCTGGTCAAATTCGTCGAAAAACAAGCGGGGCAATTGATCGACGGAACCCTGGTTCTCAAACTGAATCCCGTTGGCCTCCACTACGTGCAATCGAGGCTCGAGGCGCTTACCGAGCTCGAAGGACTGCTCGTCGGGGCACCCGTCGATTACCTCCGCGCCTACGTGTCCGACCTCGGTGATCACCGGGCGCTCGAGCAGCTGAGGAGGATTCTGCGGCTGCTGACGTCGCTGAAGGTCGTGTCGGTGCTGCCGGCTCCGGCCAGGGACCCTACGCCGGTGTCGCTGTGGCCGTTTGGGAGGTTGAAGGTTTTGGAGCTCCGTGGGTGTGATCTGTCGACGTCGGCGGCTAGAGGGCTTCTTGAATTGAGACATACGTTGGAGAAGATTGTCTGTCATAATTCGACTGTGAGTTTGTTTCGGTTGAATGTTGTTTAGTTTCTGTTTGATTGCCATGAAATTGTTAACCACCAACTAATCTCGGCTCTTTGAGAGGGACTGATAATTTCATTATTTGTATCTCCCTCCGTCTCAATTTGTCTGTCCGCTTCTAGACATTTAAGTGTTGCATAATGTTTGTCTATCTAACTCTTTAATGAACCAAGTTCCAAATTTTAACCCATTCTTGTTTTGAAATAAAATAACTTTTCAAAAGAGTTGATGGCTGAATGTGAAAAGTTATAGTTACTGATTTAGGTGCAATCATTATTTTCCTTACAAAAGTTGGATTTTCAAGATTGGACAAAGAAATAGGGACGGAGAGGGTATATTTTATCATTTGGTAGGTGGTGAGGTTTGAATAGATCTGTTGTTGTATGTTCCGATACCATATTAGATTGTTACCCATTTTAACTCATAAATCGTCAAAGGGAGTTTTATTTTATTTATCTTCAATGGTTGCTGAGAGAAGTGAGGGAAAAACAATTTCACGTTGAATCATAGAACCTTTTATTTTGTTTTGTGTTGCACTTCGAAGAAGGAAAATGAAATATTCAAGACAAATTAGATTGTTGACTGTGTTTGCTCAAAGGATACAAATACATGATTCAATATGTTAGGTACTGTTGAGAATTCGGCCAAACCAACACACACCATACACAAAGAATAATCAAGGACAAAAAACAAGAACGCAAGACGCTAGATATTTCTACTCCATGTGTGTACACATTCACAGCTCACACCAGTTTCCACTATGTATCGAATGAAGAAAGAGTACAAGTTATATCAGTTGCAGCGCATAACAAGTATTTATGCCCTAGACTTTACATCACCAATTACTGTAATATCCATGTCTAGCAAGTATTTATAACCAAGGGTTTACATAACCAATTACCGTACAGACTTTACATCACCAAGTACTATTTGTCTAGGTCTCGGGGGTGCTGCCTCTGAATAGTCAGCGAATCGCGACCCAAATCAAATCAAGCTTCTCAAGCCGTACAGATACCTAGCTGAAATTTATGCCTTCTCTCCCACTCTATTCTATTAGTTATGTACAAGTAGTCAAATAGTTTATTTGCTCACTTTGACGCCAATGCTATTTATTGTGTACAGTAACAATCACTGTGTCTATTAGCATGCTGGTGCTTTTATGGATTATTTCCATTTCATGTTGATAAAACATTCAAATAGATTTTTTTACTGGACACTTTGAGGACACTGCTCTTAGCCTTCTTTTGGATACTTCAGGATGCACTGCGGCACGTTTTCGCTAGTAGGATTGCTGAGATAAAAGACTCTCCGCACTGGAACCGGTTGTCATTTGTTTCATGTGCTTGTAATGGATTGGTTCTCATGGATGAGTCTTTGCAACTTCTCCCAGTTGTTGAAACTCTTGATTTAAGTAGAAACAAGTTTGCAAAGGTGGATTATCTCCGGAAGTGTACAAGACTAAAGCACCTGGATCTTGGGTTCAATCACCTGAGAACAATAGCGTCACTTAGTGAGGTAGGTCTATCTTGATTATAGAATCATACTGGTGTACTGCTTTTATTTGTTGCTTGTTGCATAGAATTTTTTAAAGGTGCATAGATTGGTCTCTATCTGTTTAATACTCGCTTGTAAACTCGTAGCTGGTCAAAGTACTGTACCTAGTGGAGCTAGAAGGTATAGTTATTTGTATCTTCAGATCTAATCAATTGTTAAGAGAGACATACTTAGCTCTCATGAAAATTTGGATTGACTTATTGGGTCGACCATGAAAATAATAGGAAATTAAGAGAGAATTTTTATTTCTAAAGAAGTTTGTATTGGAAAAGAAAGCTCAAGGGTTAGTGTTTTCATCTCATCTAAGAAGTTTTTGTGTTTTCCTGCACCAACTTAGGAACCATGAACACATTCAACCAAGAATTTGGAACGAGGTAGGATTCACAAACTCCCAAACAGACGGATACCGTCATTATCTTACATGGTTCACATAATAGCCGAGATAGGAAATGAGGTTAGATTTTGGTAGATAGAGGTAGATGGAGAAAAAAGGTAGTATCGATATTCTTTCGTTCCCCCCCCCCCCCCCCCCGAAAAGGTGATTTCCTTGCTCCGCTTCTAACTTCTCATACTCCTTTTTGTCTTTTAGCCTCTCACAAGTGAAGTGCTAAAACTAAGAAGTAAAAGTACAGAGTAAATTGGGGTTCCCTATTTTAGCTTTTGTCATAATGCTGATAAATTTGTAAGCAGTAATTTAACCATGCCTAATAGGGTCATAATGCTGATATTTTGGTCCAAAAAATAATTTCTTTTCTTATATCGTCAGCAAGAACGTTTTTGGAAGAAAATATAGTACCATTAGATCTGTGGTTAAGCTAGAGGCCAATGCTTAAACCACTTGGTGAGAACAATTTAAGTGATGCATAGAATGAGGTTAACCAACTATTGAGTTAAAATAGTTTGACAAATTTCCATGTGTTACTAAAGAAAGTCCATATTGAGTAATTAGATTTTAAGCATATGTCAAACTTGTTGGCCTTTGCAGGTTTCTTGTCAAATTGTTAAACTCGTTTTGAGGAACAATGCTATAAGTACGTTACGCGGGATTGAGAATTTGAAGTCACTTGAAGGCCTTGATCTTTCGTACAATCTTATTTCCAATTTTTCAGAGCTAGAGATCCTTTCAGGCCTCCCATCTTTGCAAAACCTATGGTTGGAAGGGAATCCATTATGTTGTGCACGATGGTATAGGGCACAAGTGTTCAGCTTTTTCCGTCATCCAGATAAAGTAAGTTGTACCATGTTTGTTTAGTTATTTGATCCTCTTGCAGTTTTTTTATAAAGAATGGAATAAAAAGAAGTAAAAGCTTTGTCTAAGCAACCAATGCATAACACTTATTCCAGTTGTTTGGTCCTGCTGAACTTACATTCCTACCTCGTCTTGGATTACCTATGTAGATGAAATTAGATGAGAAGAAAATTGGCACAAGAGAGTTTTGGAAGAGTCAAATTATTATTGCAAGCAGGCAGAAGCGACCTGCTAGCTTTGGATTTTATTCTCCAGCAAAAGATGATGCTGAAGTGGAGGGAACTATCAACACAAAAAGGGTAGGTAAACAAAAGTGATTCGTGAGTTCTACTTCTGATTCTGAGATGATAGCATTTTTTTTTGTGCTCTGAAAAGTGCAATGGTTTTACTGAACTGGTTGCAAATGTATTTCTCCCATATGCTTGCAGAAAAAGCATTCTCGTCTTGCTTCTATAGAATGTGAAGAGCAGACAATGCACATGGGCTCGGACCAAGATTCAGTGTCATGTGAAAATGAAACTCTGAGCAAAGAGGAGAATGATATTTCAGATGAGGAAACCGAAATTGTTGGTTTGGTGAATAGGATCGAATACATGAAAAAGGAGCGTTCTGCTCTGTGGTTGTCGGAGTTCAAAGACTGGTTGAATCAGGAATCTGAAAATTTTACGGACAATGCTAAATATAATGCTGCTATATCTAATCATGATCATGAACATAGTCCGAATCTCAAGACAAGACAAAGGCACCATGGTGAGAGCTCGAGATATGTTTCCGACTCTTTTCAAGCTTCAGGAGATGAGAGCAGCACGAACATCTTAGAGTCTGACAGCTCCTTCGCAGATAATTCTAGTGCTCTGCATGCTCATCAATACTTTGACCGAATCAATGAAGCAGCGTCCAAATTCTCAATGGAGCATACCAACAGAAATTCTGTGTATGCTGTTGGAAAAATAGATCTAAAGCAGGAGCATATGAATAGTTATCCTAGTGAAGGGTGTTTGTCTGTTGGTGCTGGAAATTATTATCTTGATCCCTTGGCAATCGCAGGAGCTGAAAAGATCGATGCAAATAGCAAAATCACGCCAAATAATGCTATTGGTGCTATTATGGAGTCCCGTTCACCATCTATATGCCCAGGATCACCGCCTCATTATCAACAAGACATTCTGCATCGTCGCAACTACTTAGAGGAGGAATTTTTGCAGCTATCTGCAGAGTCCTATTCAGTTGCATCATCTGATAGTAGTACCAGTCTTAGTGAAGACGATTACTCTAAATTTGGGTCCTTCATTCCTGAAGGTGATCAGTCGTTGATTGAAGAGTTCTCAGAGAGGAGTGGTCATTCATCTAGACATCAGTTTGAGGAAAGACTTTACAACAAGGGTGAGGAGGTTTCACAGTCAATGCAAAATGGTGTACATTTGTCAGCTTCATATTCTGAACAAGCCTCTGGTATTTTGGTGTCTGAAC
Organism: Gaultheria prostrata; assembly: GCA_036023075.1. Taxonomy (NCBI): domain Eukaryota; kingdom Viridiplantae; phylum Streptophyta; class Magnoliopsida; order Ericales; family Ericaceae; genus Gaultheria; species Gaultheria prostrata. The sequence goes on along the minus strand of JAXBDA010003815.1, from coordinate 13,669 downwards.
ACTCCTCGCAATTGTTGCGCAATAGCATTCCTATTAGTGAATGTGATGATGAAATTGTACATTGTGAGAAGCAAGAGGCTGATTGGTTGGAGAGGAAAAATTGCAGAAGGAAACCTAGAAGGAGATTTGTTTCGCTAGCGGAGGAGAAGAATAGTGTTGATGGTAGTGGGGATTCATCACAAAAGTTAAATGGAGGTGGGAATAACTCTATAGACGGGGTGGGAGATGAGCGACACAGAGAAATTCATGGTGCCGTTCTGCGCTCAATTGACAAGAAGAAGGCAAGCGATATTGCAATTCCAGCTTCACATGGCCATAATGGTGTTAAAATTATTTCTGGGTCACGCTCCGTATCTTGGGTTGCTGACGATTTCATTGGGAATTATTTCAATTCTAGCATTGCAGATGTAGGAGTTCATGAAACTTGTAGGGAGTATATTCACTGCAATTGCATGATTGAGCAGAAGTCCGGATTTGGGGAAGCGTACGTGTTTTCATCCTAATTAGTGCAAATATATAGTTGAAATTAGCTGGACAGTGCTTGTAACTTGTGTGACCTACTTGAATCATTTTTCCGTCATTGACTTGAGTTGTACAGACAGAAGACCTGAGTTTTCAGGAAACTCTCATTTTTTAGTATGGACAATCTTTAGTCATGCATATATATGTATAATAGCCATATCGAAATGAAAACTATCCAGTATCCACTTTGGTTGTTATTACATTTTGATCGTCTGTTCATTTTATTCTTCTATTCTTGAATACATATCACATGTGGCAGAATCCTAGGCGTTCACTATGGATTCCATAGAATTAACAATCTATTCTTTCCTTCACTGACATGGTATTTCTAGTAGATTCACTTTAAGCGTTCCTATCCCTTTCCTCGTACCCTGCCAAATGGTAGAGTTTTAATGATTACAAACATAGAACCACAATTTTAGCTCTTCATTTAGTTGATTTGAAGTGCATTATATGGTTCTTAGGTTATCATCTTTATTTCAACAATGGCCCATAGTTTTCACATCCTTGATTATTGTTTTAGAAGCCAATGAATGACTTGTGTTTTTCTTGTAGACACTAAGAGTGATAGAATTCTTGCATCCCATGTCTTAATTACTTTCGTGTTCACATGCAGAGAAGTAGTTGTATTGCTGAGCAGCGAACACAAGTTGTATGTACTACTTATTGATGCTGCCAACGATGGGTCAGGTTAGGTTTGTAGTGGTATGAATGCGCGAGGCATACAATTCATTGCCTATTTAACCTGTCCTACTTGATATTTGCTTTACAGATTATGCTCTTTCTTTTGGTGTTTTGCAGGAATTCAATTAAAACTAATGGGTTGCCACAAAATTGAAGATGTTAGAGAGGTGTTAGTTGGTTTGGGACTTCAGATTTTGAGGTTAGTGAGTTAACTACCTCTAGCAACCACTTAGGCTTTTTAACTTTCCTAAAAATGACTCTTTTTCCATGTGTGTGGTAGGATATGCATGGGAGTTGGTGCAACATATTTGTTGCCTACCAGAAGTATTCATATATCAAGGCAATTACTATGTTTATTGCATTCTTCTGATTCAGATCTGAGGAAGCTAAACTGTTCTACAAAAAGGTGATCCTCTAAGATCTGCCTTCTCACATTGAAACCTTGAGGCTAATTCTGGTCTTTGTCAACTAGCAGTTTTGAATCTATTTGTGTACTCTGATTTCTTCTTTATGATGAACTAGAATTTTGGAAATTTAAATGGCAGTTTGGAGCAGGCTCAGGTTGAGAGGTTCGAGAAATATTTACGTGGAGGTTCAAAAACGAGCTTGTTTCAATATTCAATGGTTCTTTTTTCACGCAAGAATATTAGAGGCATGTTATCTTCCCCTTCCTTCTGTATGTGTGTTTTGTGGATATTCAGCATCTCGGACTGGTTGATGTCTGCGATCATCTTTTAGGAATGATATCCATATAGTGAATATGGTCCCTGCAAAAATTTGAACAAAAAATAAGAGAGAATAAATAAATGAAAATGTTATTAGGAGTAATTTGGGATTCATAAGATGGAGTTTTTATGGGGAAGTATTGGATCATCAAGGCTCAGGAGGCTGTGAAGCGAAGAAAGATTATGAAGTGTGGCAGAGAGGTCACGTGGTAGATATAGCCAGTTGCACACCATTAATACATTTAAAGGTTATATTACAACTCTTTAGGAAACAGAACTGTGTAGACTTGCGAGGAAACCGTGTCAAATCTATAGCATTGTCTTGGCAGGTGAAGAACATGCTAACTGCGATGACATTATGCTACTTTCCTAGTGGCTCAGAGACAATGTACTTCAGCAGTTATTTTTCGTGACAAATTGAAAAAAATTGAAATGTGTTTTTAAATATAACTGACAGCATACTATTCAAAAACCTTTTTCTATGAATAAGTCTTTTTTTTTTTTTTGGACTTTTCTTGTTTAGAAAATCTCATAACTTTCTTTTTTTCAAATTGAGCAGAGGATTTGTGGTTTCCAAGGTCACTGTTTGTTCTTGAAGCGCATCTGATTGTGTGCATTGAAGACTTCATGCAGTTTGGCTTTCTTTCTGACACATCTCCTCCATATTACTCACTTGATTCTTGTTGTTCCATTGCGGACATCTCTGAGATGGTAATATTTTCTCTTTTAAGTATCCAAGTTTAAAGTTCTTTATTAAGACGGGGCGAGGATTCTGATTCTTCTGAATAGTGTCTAATAAGTACCTCAATTTTGGACCTCTGATACTGAGAGTACTTGTGTATCACAGATAATGATATGTATCCCACTACCAAGATTTATAACCCTGGGTGTAAATCGATAACTAATTGCTAGTTTTGTACTCCGTAGTGGAAATCGTTGGTAGCTTACAGAAGTTATCATATTTTGGGATGCTTTCTTCATTTGATGTGATAACTTATCTTCCGGTTTCATTGTCCATGAACCTACCTTCTGCTATATTAACTGATGTATGAGGAAAGACGAGCAACAAAAAAATAAACTGCAGTTCTTATGTTTCATAAATATTCTCAAAATACAAAGACGATTGGAGGGGAGAGAAAACAAAAAGGAAGCAGAGAAATCAAGTCACTTTTGGGGCTTAAATCGAGGAGAAAGAGGGAGGTGGAAAAACCTAGATTGACTTGGGAGGCTTGAATACAATAGTGAAAGTCAAGATGAGAGGGAAGGAGTGTGGACAGATATGTGGCGGCGCGCAGCCCTTAACTAGCACACAAGGTTCTCACATCTCGACTTCTCTCTAATGAAGCACTTTAGTCCTATATATAGACTCTTTTGAAACCTTACCATGTAAACCTACAAAACTAACCACATAAAAGTAACATAGCGGTCAAGCCATCTGTATAGAATCAGATTGTGTCATTTAACCCAGTGAAACTCAGTTGATAGCAACCTGTCATTTTCTCTTCCAAGAGATTATATGCACAGGAAAGCTCACGTGAGCTTTGTTTAGCAAGCTGGAAATTATTCGTAAAATTTGGTGCTTTTCTCTCCTTTGTCCTCTGGGAAAATGTTGCTAAGCAAGACGATATTTGCAGCGAGGTCATAACAAATTGTGCTAGATCATCTGCACAAAGTCAACATTGTTGCTTTGTTTCCCATAAGTTATGTTTGAGGTTTTTGACATTGCTTATATAGCCTTTTCTAATTCTTAACCTTTGTCTGAGGATGAATGAGATTTGACTATTGTAGGGTTAGTATAAATTTGTGTAGTATATAAAGTCGGAAAACTACAATACGGGAAACATCGATGACATTGGTTGAAAATTGGGATCTTTACCAATGAGATGGCCTCTGATGACTTATCTTTTGTCGGCATTGGAAAGTGTTTGAGAGAGACTTCCTTGTGATCCGCATAGTTGGACGGGAAATAGCGAAAAATGTTATAAAAGCGATATTCCTAGATTCATTTGCTTCCACATTGATTATGATAGGCGTCAAGTTATGGGCCTCCTAAATTCCCAGTACACCTGTAATCAAGAAGCACCAAAATAGATACAGACATTTAATTCAACAATTCTGCATAAATGGGGACATAGACATGACAAAAGCTATTTATATGTTTACTTGTTAGTATGCATATTTTATCGTCAAACACCCAAAACTAGTGGAAACCGTCACTAGCTTAGGACAAAATAACACCGCTTACGTTGTCAAGAGATGTTCCACAGAAAAGAAAAACGAGCCAAAATTGACAAGTTCGTTATAAGTTTTAACCCTTGAAATGGGAAAAGGAACCCGTGGCGGTGCCCGAGCGCGCATCCCAGCCGTCCAAAAATGTTTTGGACAACCCAGATTTCTCTCCCCTGATCTGACACGAATACGGTGACCAATTAGGCATGTCAGTGATACAAAGCAACTGATTGAAGCAGGTATTTCAATGGTAAATATGCTCATTAGAAATATATTGCATTACGAAGAAAGAAGGGGAGAAACTTCCTGGCAAGAACGCCATCGGCTCTATTGTAGGAAGTAACCCCTGGTTTCCTTTTTTTTTTTCCCCCTTTCTTTTGTTTTCTCTGCAGTTATTGTAGGATTTTTGTTTCCTTGCTTGCTAAATGTGTATATAGACTTGGTTAACTAGTTGAGGATAATTGAACTCGTTATTGAGAATATGTACCGTTAAACCCTTATTGGAACCGTCTGTATGGTTTCATCTTTGCTCCGGAGCTGTAATTCTATGCTTTCTAATGAGTATATCATCAGACACGATTCTTGTGTTTCTTAGGGAATAATTGTGGGCCGCGATGACGTGTTATGTTATTGATCTGATATCATTATGACTTGTAAGCCATAATGGAAACTCTGCATGGCCTGTTTCATTACATAAATGGAAACTCCACCAATGCTTTAAGTTATCTGTTTGGTTGAATATATTCTCTTGCTCACATGTATGTCGTCGATATCTGACATTTAAAAGTACTTCGTTCTCCTACCAGTGAATCCAGGCAAAGGTAAATTGGTCTCCTTTTTCAGGTCATTGACACCCGAGACATTTGGTGTCTAACCCTGGCTCTGGAACGTGAAACATCGGAGTTCTGTGCTTCACAGGAAGTGAAGGTAGAGGAGGATGCCGCACTCACCGGGAGAAAATCAGCTTCAGCCTCTCTGACATGGAATCTGAAGTGGTTTTCTGAAGATAGTCTATTCAACTTTGTGGCATTATTGAAAGCAATCCACGCGGGAATGGCTAATCCATCTTCTCAGTTGCTTGTAAGATGTGTATCATGAAAAGCAATTGTTTGTTTTTTTATTTTTTTTGTTCGATGATTTATTCATTTCATTCTTTTTTTTTTTTGTATCGAGTCTTCTTGTTTAGTTTTTATTCAGTCCTTTTGCTGCCGTAGTGTGAGTAAATAGCTTTCATTTTCTGCAGTCTTAATTTGCGCTTGGCTTTTTGATCATGTTTCTATAATGTACAAAGTGTACAGCATAAACAATTCGATGATATGGTAATTTGTTGCTATTAGTATCTGTTTTGTTGAAGGATTTTGCATCTTCGCAATTTACTTTAGTCTTTTTGTATGTCGGGCATTCCCCGGAAGGAGGAGGTCGAATAGTCCTGTGATAATGTGATTGACTGAGTCTCTCCAGGAAGATTCCGTTTCAGATTCTGTTTCAGCTATACTACCTACAGATGAGGTATGAGTGGTCTCGCTTTACTCATTCAAGAATTTCACTAATTCTTCTTCTTCCTGTTCCTGTTCGGCAAGCGTTTCACTGATCAGGAAGTACCTTTCTGGGTTTAATCTGGACTTTCTTCTGCCCCTCAACCAAGTCAAATTCATTCCGTTCAAAAGTAGGCCTCCACAATGTGGTTGCAGGGAGCCTGAGAATCAGCTGCAGCTAGAAAATGATGATATAATAACATAAGGTGATTTGAAGACGAGATTTTGGTTACGCAAGGCCGAAACATTTGACACTGTGACTATATGGACGATATTGATGCAAGATTTTACCAATTCAAGCATAAGATTGATTAGAAATCAACGATACCTTCCGGGGAAAGTTATGGACGTTATTTTGGCTTGTATATAGAAAGATCGTATGAACAATTTGTTTTGTTTATGAGATAAATTGATATCCAACGAATTTAACCTAGCTGATATCACGAATAGCTAGGATATTTTATTCCTCGTAAATAAAAGAAAGAGAAATCAACGATTCAGATTACATAATTATGAATTTGAACTATTTATTTCTCTTTCCTGGACTGGTTTATTTATTTCTCTTTCTGGACTTTTTTGAAAAAACTTTTCCTACATCCTACCACTCTTGAGGTTAAAATTTGGGTTATCTTACAAATAGCTTGAACGAATATTATTGAACAAACCCCCATTCTAAGTCAAGAAGTCTGAAACATTCCTAGACCTTAGATTGTTTTGATGATGTATGGAAGTGGCTCCCAGACATTTTAGGCCCTTCCTCGTTATAGTTTTCCCCTACCAATAAAATACCGCTTTTTATCATCGAAAAAAGAGTAGTTCAGTAATGTACTCCCTCCGTGTTGCTTTGTAAATTCAAACTTATAAAAGAAACATTATCATTATTCATTTTATATTAACTTTTACCTCCACTTTACACCTTTCACATCAATTTTTACCTTCACTTTCCAAAATTATCCTCAACTTTTCCCCATTAACTCTTAACCCATTAACTTTTCAAGAGAGCAAAACATTAATTGTAAAAATTTTTACCCATTAACTTTTCAAAACACACTTATTACAGGACAACTCAAAATGAAAAACTCAACAACTAAAAAGGGACGGAAGGAGTATCGTTTAGGTGTGATGCCGGCTTAGTTCCAACCATTGGATGAGTTCATCAATTTGTTGTCATGCTCTAGTTAAAAGCTCCACAAGATACGGAGAGGTGAAATGTGGAGAGGATCCGGACATCACCCATTCAAATAAAAGAATAACACAAATTTTGCATTTGATTAACAAACTTCTTTGTATATTATGTTCCCCCACTCTATAGTACACAGAAACAAATGAAAAATAAAAGGAAAAAAGCATAGGGGATAAGTGCTAAACATCCAAGAATACACATCAATGTGTACAATGAAACAACGCCCGACCTTTCTCAAGTGTTAGTACTTTCCTAAAACAGGCAAAAAACACTTATTCCAAAACTGTCTCAGATTGCTCATCATCAAAAGACCAACCCATAAGGCCACTCTGCCGAATTCCAGAATCGCATATGATTTCATTTGCCTTGATCTCCAAAGTGTTCCCCCCAACAAATAGCTACCGAAAATTGTAATCAAAATTAGCTACACATGATCAAGGCATTTTAGTTTGGATCTGCCTGTGGACATGTACCAAAAACTCCACGTAGGAGAGACCGTTGGGGGTCTTGTCTTCTACCATATAAGAAAAGAACAGCATTCCTGAAAATAAATGAAAAAAAAGCATGAGGGAATTAATGTAGAAATTCTAAATAAAATGTTCCTTGCACGGAGCCATTTTCGTTGGTAGCAAGAAGCTTGTTAAGTGCACAAAGTTTAGGACCAAGTCAAACTGAGTATAGTTTCAGAGAGATCGTTGCTCAGAAAATGGTTTTCGTTGGCATGCTGGGACAAAGATGCGTTCTTAGAGCAAGTGGAGTGGTAGTCTAGTGGCACACACCATGTACTCCCACGGGCAAGACATGACTACCCAGAAGCCACTTAGCCTTGTACGCGTAGAGGCACACTCAACCAAGATCCCAGGGCAGGTGTTAGGTAAGGCACAAAGTTGCGCAGCAATATACAATAGGTTCCCAAAATTATAGACAGCAGTCTCTGTCAAAATTAATCATATAACTAATGGTAATTTTTCTCATGAAAGAAACAGATCAAATTTTGTCTTTTACTTGGTAGTCAGTTATACAAGTGTGATTGCTTAAAAGCATAGCAAAACGTAAGATGTATAGCAACATCTGTAAACCCAATAACTACAGTTAAGCTAAAGAAAGATCCACCGAACTTCAGACATTAAACGTTATGATTATTTAGTATTTTATATAAAGCATAGTATTTACTGTTCAAACAAACATATTAACAACTCGAGGACCCTCCGTAGCGAATTTAATGTATGACGAAAGGCCAATAGGTAGCGATCAAACCAACCATTTGTTGTACATTTCAAAGAACAAACTAGAGGTGACAAAGAAATACACGTCAAGTGCAATCAAATGATACAAGAAAAGGAACCGTTGGAGGAGAAAAATTTATTGGTTTGAACACAAAATGATTTATTAGATATAAACTGACCTGATGCATCTCCTTTCTTGCACAATTTGAAGCTGCAAAAACATGGAAATGCAAATTATTGAACAGTAATACGAATGAGTTACACTTTCTGATATTGAAATTTCTTTTGCCGATCACAAAAACAAAATAAAATATGAATGAGTTAAAACGAGCAGTCTGAAATATTGAAATTCCTAATTTCCTCAAGCGAAGTTATACAGAGCTACACATATATAATGAGATTCTTCCATGAACATGAGCCATACCGGAGGTAGGAGCATCTTTGGCGCCTTATCTCATTTACAACATCATTTAGCTTCTTCGACAGTGGATTGTCATATTGCTGCAGTACAAACTGAGGCAAAAGGAAGAAACAATAAATTGACAAGTAACAGGCATCCAGTGGATTAATAGAACAGCTGACACAATTTCCCCACGGAACTACTGGGATTCTACATGCAGAGAAATAAAATCTGAGCACTCAAGACTTTGGTAGTTACCATTTGCTAAAACTGTTGGCTCAAAGGTCAAAGAATCACAGACAATCTGTAAAGGTCTAGGATGTTCAATCAGGACCGTAAGTTTACTCATAGAGGGAATAGAAAATTTCTTTGGAAATTATGCAGAAACACCAGGATTCTAATTAAAAAATATCCAGACTTCAAGATACGTTTCAGTCCATCTTGGATTCCAATACAATAATCGTGCACCATTCGTCAATCTGACGATTGTTCAGGCCTCAAACACATGCAGTGTTCCAACAATTAATGATGCTATACTGCTGAGTGCTGAATAAACATTGCGTAAGATAATAAAATAAGAGCACCTGAGGTTGAATTTCATCAAGCGAGGAACTGCCAAAAAGTTGACACATCACATCAGGATCCACAGAGTTCCCAACATAGATTAAACAATCCTCCCCATTCTCAAGAAGATATATTCCATCATCGTTCACATGTTCACTGGATAGCGGGATCGAAGGAGGTATAAGTGATCCATCCATCTCCTGTTAATTTCGCAGAGCCGCACCACAAATATTGGGATCAGTAAAGAAAATCCAGTAAACATTAAAAAAACCAGTACATACCTTCGAGATAAGTTCATGAATGGCCATCATTCGGGGGTACACCAGTGGGATTGCCAAAGCAGTAGAAATAGAAGAAACATAACTGATCCAGAAGGACCTATCATCTATTCGCCCATCTGTTCGTAATCCCATACTTTTAACCAAAGCTGAAATGAAACATGAAAAAAAGAAGTTAAAAATTCAAATGAATCAAACCATCTGCAAAACAGACTGTAGGAGTTAACATCTCAAGTATATTAGCTACCTGTATGACAAGTAGATAAAGTTAGCAGCTTACTCCAACTACCAGAACATGGAATGTTTATAGTTCTCATAAACAAAGTCACTGACATACTATTAAGTACCAGTTATCATAGAATTACACGAAAAAAGTTCCGATAATGCAGGCAGGTGTTAACTAAACGGGCTCGTTTGTTTGACCAGAGATAAAAAGATGGGATATAGAATCCCTTGGGATATTGCTCCGGATATAAATGGATGGAGAAAACCCAGATCCGGTGTTTGCATTCAACGGGATATAGTCATTGGGAAGCATTGTTTTTGATATAGCACATGGGTCATTACCAATTCTTTGGCCATCTGACACACTCACAGCTAATTAAAGCCCGAGTGGCATGCCCACACCCTCCTATATATATGTACATAAATATAGATCTATATACCACAATAAAATTACAGCTTCACACGCCTTAAAGTAATTCACCACAGCATTAAATCCACCTTAAGTGAATGTGTTTTCTCACTAATGCCTTCTCGAGGCTAGGGAGAAATCTTTGTAATAAATCAGTGTGTTCCTACTCTTTCCATTTTGTCATAAAAAAAAAAGCCCATTTGCATCTTACTAACTCATCACCTTAATCTAGTAACATCAAAAATAGTCATGATTAAAGTACACAGGTTCTGAAAAGGGTGGACAGTTGAGCTACTTCCATCTCAAAGGATATAAGAACTTGAAAAACAAGAAACACACTCAGATAATCATGGATTTAAAGCAATACCAAGGGTGTATAGAGGCAGAAGTTTAAGCCCCTCTGGAAGGATAAGTTGTCCTGCTGACGATACTGTAGCACAAAATTTACGATACGAGTGCAGGATGTTGATGCAAAGGTTTGTCACTTGTTCCCTGACTTGTGGGAGTGGACTGGAAGGGATTTGATTTGCCGCTACAGGTTAGGTTATACAGAAAAAAGTCATCAGTATTCTTCTGTCAAATTGAGACAAATAAAGTGAAAAAAGTAAAAAAGGAAAAATAATTGGAAGAGGGGTGCTGCCTAACCACTAAACAGGCCTTGGGCAAGCACTAATTGGAAAAAAAAAATGTAAACATATGTATATCAATCAAGATCCAGAGCAAACCTTGCTTCAAGAAACTAGCAAATTGCGTGTCTAGGTCAGCTGAGCGGAACAGATTACTTAGCAGAGTCGTGCATGGTAAAGATAAGGTAGAGACTCGTATTCTTCTTTGGCCATACACAGTTGTGTAAAGAAGAGCACACTAGAAAATAAAATGCACAAAAGGGATCAAACTACAACCGTGTTACATATTTAAAGGGTCAGAATGAAAAAAATGGATAAGGTTTGCTAATGGGTCGAAATAGTTCTACCTGAAAAGCACATTCTGAGCCATCCTGCAGTTTGTCATCATGTTTCAAAGTTACCATTATAGTTTTGTCACAATCAATCTGCACAAGGGGTAACTAATTAGGAGGGGCAAATTCCGTACCAGTGAGTGAAGCAAAATCTACTTAACACCATTAAAAGTTATGTATCAGCAATTAGGAAAAAAGACAAGAATAACGAGAAGAGATTATAACACCAAGATCACACCAACTACTTTTCAGCAGAGGGTTTTTTGCTTTTATCCCCTAAACTATCCACATTTTTTCTACTTCGTCCCTAAACCATTGAAACCATAAATTTAGTCCCTCAACTATCTGATTGCAAGCGAGTCCAATTGTTAACAGGGCTTCGCTTTTTGGGCGGAAAAAGTGATAGCCTTGCTACGTGCACATATCTATGCGCATTGATCCCTCCGTGGGGCCACTTTAGAATCCCACACAAACAATCTGAGCCGTTCATTAATTTGAAAATATGTTTTTGAGTGGCCTTGAAAAAAACCCGCTCAATCGAATAACTCTAAGTGCTTCATCCAACCTTCCAATTTTTTTATAACTCTAAATACTTAATAAAAAATTGGACGGTAAGATCAAGCACTTAAGAGTTATCTGATAGAGCTGATTTTTTACAAGGTCACTCGAAAACATATTTAAAATTTAATGAACAGATCCGTGCTCGTAGACAGTTTTCCGTCCAAAAAGTGAAGCCTTGTTAACGATTGGACTCAATTGCTTGCAATCAGATAGTTGAGGGAGTAAATTGATGGTTTCAATGGTTTAGGGACGAAGCAGAAAAAATGTGAATAGTATAGGGGATAAAAGCAAAAAAACTCTTTCCAGCTAGATAAACGATAAGGCAAGTCGCCGAACTTGAAAACTGTTCATACAAAAAGGGTACAAATGTAATGCACAACAATGAAAAACATGGTCCACACTGACCCATATTGACACTGATCCACATCATTGACTGCTGTTTATATGAGCAACTAAATTAGAGGATGAAATCACTGATTAAGTTGATTAAAATAAAATGGACAGGACTAAAATGGCAACGGTTCGTCAATAACATATCATTTTTTTTTCTAAACATTTTGCTGCAATTAATAATTAATAATACTTGAAGAGGCGAGTCACAAGAACGACAAAGTAATCTAGTAATGCCCAACTGAACAAGTATCTCATAAAATATACTAACCGCAGGTAGGTCAACATCGGTTGGAATTCGCTTACAGAAGTTTCCAGAGTAGTCCTGAACTTGAATACCCTAAAATGAAGGAAGATAAATATCAGCCATCTAACTGTAATGCGGAAGAATGTCCATGAAAAAACAAACCCAACAAGACAAGAACTAACCTGGCTACATCTTACACGCATGACTGCCTCAAAACCTTGGGGCCTTGTGACATTCCATCGAAGATCATTGTAAAGCTTGGCAGGATCAGAAAGAGCAGAGAAAGGGAAATAATAATACACCTGGAAGGAAGGGGGAATTCTTGATGTCCACGCCTTAAAATATCTATTTGCTAAATGTTTCTTATCTTATATGAAAGAAGCAAGGCGTTTTTGTTGTTAAGCCTAACTAAATTCTCAATTAATCAACAAATCCTACAGTATAGTCCTCTCCTACACACGTAACAGGGGAAAATGGAATCCTTGCATAATAGATATTGAAATGAAAGTAATTAATATACTTCATATGAACTGATACTACTAGTACCAGCTCCTGATCTATACATGGTCCTTCCGTCCATGATCCTATCTAGAGAGGGGACCTAAGGCATTCGTAACTGAAATGTTTCAGGAAAGAAAGAGTAAGAGATAAGGGTCCGCAAAATACTTAAGCCGGTGTGCGTGGTGTTCGCCAAGGACAGAGTAATAGCATAGTGACAGCTTTCCACTTGTAATTTGAGAGAAGATGTAGAAATGGCAGATAAGTGAATTCAAACACACAAACCATGGATGGATAAAAGTTTGGGGGATATGCAATAGGAAGAGATTTTTATAGCTGCTAGAGGACTTTGTTGACATCATCCATGTCCAAAGAGACAGCATGTGATCGTGTTATGACATCTGGTTAAGTGCTTTTCATTTAAGACACATCTAGAGAAGAGGATGCAATTATGTAGTAGATTTGCAATGAATCTGTGTTGTTTGGCTACACAGATCGAAAACAGCTTTGACTTCCTGTTCCTCACTAAAGCATCTCATATGTCATCCTTGCATCATGAAAAAGTTTTTTTTTTTTGCCGAAATCATGGAATGTTGGAAAGACTTATTGATGTGAGAGGGACTTTGGCAACCACAGTGGTTTTAAACTCATGGAAAGATTGATGAAGAGTGGTGATAAAAGTAAAAGCCAAATGGGGATTTTGATTACCGGATATATTGGGAGTCACAATTTTTGGGATGAGGTGCATAAATATTGACATCCCAAAGCCAATTTATAAATTGATGACAACAGTGTGAAAAAGATGGCCCAATTATGGGGATGATATATGAAATTATGGATAATATGCTTGAAGAGATCAAAGATGTTCTGATTTCTGAAAAGTAACAAGTATTGAGATGCAGGAAGAGGATCTTATAAGGGCTCCCTTACATAGCTTATGTGAGGGATTTTTCGTTCGAGATTGAATTTCGACAATCCGAACCGTTAGATGCGTTTAGAATGTGTTTTTAAGGTCCAACGTGAGGATTCGTAAAA
>JAXBDA010003814.1:30000-32375 GCA_036023075.1 Gaultheria prostrata | reverse complement strand
TTTTGGGTAATACTCAGTTGAGTTATATTTGGTAATTAAATCATCTCACAATTTTGAATCCTCTCAGCATTTAAAAAATTCCTTTATTTTAGGCAACAAAATTATCCCCACCCATTTTGGAACCCCCAACAATTTCAGTTATAGCATAATTATCGGCAATCCAAATCCCTAAAAATAAGGCGCGAATTGTATATATTTCACACGTGTCAAATTAAGGGTACTAATGGTAAATCATACACAAAGAGGATGAAAACATAACTCCGAAAAGTAGACAGGATGAAAACATATGTCATGTCCAAAAAAAGGATGATTATTTAATTACCTCTTAAATGAACCAAAAAAAAATAGGAACGATATAATTTGTACATAAGATTCTTAATTTTGTAAAGAAAGTTTCGGAAGACAAAATATTAGGGGTAACAAAAATAATTTTTAATTTTATAAGTGGTTAAACTTAATTAAGTTTCCTACAAAAACAAATCTTAAAATGGAAATTGTCTACGATACGATACTTGTTCAAGAAATTTAACTATAATTTAATAGCTTTGCATCAACCATATACCCCCATTAGAGCATATCCACTCCAAACTATAATTTTATAGCTTTGCATAAACAAATCTCAAATGGACTTAGCCAGGGCCGGCCCTGAGGGTAGGCCGACAAGGCGGCTGTGTAGGGCCCTCAGTTTCGGCCCAATAATAGGGCCCCCAAATTGTGGGATATATTGAATATTATGTATGTCAATTCATTTGCATGTGAGACTTCAATAGCTCAGCGGTAAGACCTCGATCACTTGTTGTAACCTTTAGGTCTTGAGTTCGATACCATCTTCTTTTTGACGCTAATATAATTCGAACTTGTACAAAAAAAAATGCTAAACTACTGCCAACGGTAAGATTGGAACTCACAACCTTTGAGTCTAGATGTTACTCCAAGCAAAATTGCCACTGCAACACATGATATTTTTTGAACATTTATTGAACAAATTCGTAGAGGCCACATTGTAATAAATCGCTTAGAGCCCCGAAAATCTTGGGGCCGGGCCTGAACTCAGCATGATAAGAAATACCTTGCCTCATACCGTGAACGCGCTTACGTGTCTATAGTTTCAGCACCCAAATCTTTGTGTCAACCAAATTGTAACCCCATGGTGAAATTTGTGCTAAAAGTTGATTGTTGAGATCGACGAATGTTTGTATGTTTTGAAAGGTAACAAAAATCTATATATATCCACGTCAAGCATATTAATCTACTCAAATTTTATATACCAAATGGGATGATAATTTTACTGTTCCATCTTATAAGTGTAGGAATGTTGAGGCACGGCTGATGAGCATTAGGGTCATATGATGAAAATTGTTTTTATTTGTTAGTTTTTGAATATTTAGTTAGTTCTAATTCCCTTTGTATTTGGTTGATATGATGACTAATTTATGCTTTTTGACAACTCAAAATATCATGTTCTTATTTGTCCCTTGCAGCACGTATCTTTACTTGATTGATACTATGAATGATATTTGCTTTGTGACATTACGTGCGTATATTTTTCAATGAAAAACATCTAAAACAATTTTTGGTCTACTTTGTGCATAACACGAGTTATATGTTAGTTCTGATTAAAAGAAAAACTTAATTAAAATTTAATTGAAAATGCTAAAAGCAGCCCCCTATTGTCATCCAGATTTAAAAATTGTATTCAAATAAAAATATATAGAAATACATGAAAATACATTGAAAAATATCAAAAGTCATTGAAGTCTGTCTCTTTCTTAGCTTATTGGCTGTCAATAAGAAAGAACCAAAATTTAATTAAAAGAATACATTTAAACTACTTTCCCATCTTTTTACACATGCTCAACCTCTGGTCCACCATGGCCGGCAGTCTAGAGAGGGAAACCAATCGGCCGGCAGCTATATCTCCATCTTGACGATCAAAATCCATGTTGAACCAACAATGAAGGCCAACAACTTTCTTCCACCTTCCCCTCCTTTGCCAAATCGCAGAACTCGTGTTTTTCCCATGAACCTTCCTTTTCTAAGCCTCTCCTAAATGCAACGGATCATGGAAGCATTGCCAAAGGAACTATTGAGAGCAGCAGAAATAAGTTAGATCCTTTACGCTTCGATTCCTCTACGAAAGCCAACAAATCAATTTGGAGAATGGATCTAGAGATCATCATGGTTCTAATTTCCAATACGCTTGCGTGCATATTTGTAGGTTTACAGTTGTTTCATGTCAAAAAGAACCCAGACGTGCTTCCCTTCATTTCTATTGTGATGCTGACTGTTCTTACTCTCGCACTTATGATTCCATTAGTACTCAACTTTGAAGCCTTGTTTGTGTCGAGCAATAGGCACAATGTTTTCCTTGGGAG
>JAXBDA010003814.1:0-25000 GCA_036023075.1 Gaultheria prostrata | reverse complement strand
TCCACATAACGTCATTCTGTCCACCTCTGCCCGGAATACCATGGCCGGCAGTCTACAGAGAGAAACCACTAGGCCGGCAGCTGTATACACACATATATCTCCATGTTGACAATCAAAAACCATATTGAACCAGCAATGAAGGCCAAAATTAACCTTCCTCTTCTAACCCTCTCCTTCATCTTCTTCTTCTGCCTCACCACATCCACCTCATCCCCATACAACCAACACTGCAACGACGTCCCAGCCTCAATCCCAACCGGTCCTTGGTTCAAAACCGATTCACTCCCTCATTTTCAAAACGCATATTTCACAGGCGGCAAACCAATTGTTGGCCCAGAATATACGGCCTTTTTTTGGACACAAAACGCCAAGGAGACTGCAACACATGGTGTTGTTATGATTAGTGGGCTTTTGACGTTTTGGCGTCCGACTTTCGTGGGTTTTCCTTCAGGTAACTTTACCCAGTTGATAAATTATCGGGCGCCACATGGCGTCTCCAGGCGTCCGTTAGAGTTTCGTTTATACGGGTTTTGGTCTCAGGCTGAAGGAAAGTTGTGCATTGTTGGTTCAGGTATGAGTGAGTTAATTTCTGTTAATGTTGGTTTTAAGCTTAACTATCCGAATTCGTCTACTCTTGACTGTAGTTTGGTTACTGGGACATTGGAATGCCTGGATAATTTGAGCTGTTTTGATAAGATCTCGATATTGGGTTTTTCACCAGCAGGGCATTATGAGTACAAAGTGGTAGATAAAGAAAATAAGAAAGTAGGATTTTAGGTATATGATGATGGTATGGAGAAAGTATCACTTGGTTTTGATTCCGGCCTTGCTGTGTGTTCGGCAATTATGTCTGCTGGTAGATTCATATTAGAATACATGGAAGATTGTGGGTCTATAAATTGCGATCCTCTTGGTGAAGGTAGTGATGGGATTTTACCTGATTTTATGTCTTTCAATGACATTGGGTGCACGATCGACGGGAAAGTTCGATATTTGCTAGATTTTTCAAATACCAGCTATAATGGGCATCAGTTACCTTTTAATCCAAGTATTGTGTTAGTTGCTGAGGGGTTGTGGAATGGGACGAAGAAACGCCTTGACTTGGTTGCTTGCCGAATATTCAATGTTAAAGACACAGTGGCTAAGGCTTCCCTTGGGGACTGTTCAATTAGGTTGAGCTTGAGGTTACCATCAACCTTGTCATTGAGAAGCAGAAGTACAGTTGTTGGTCAAATGTGGAGCAATAGAAGCATGAATGATTCTGGTTACCTTGGTAGAATTTCATTTAGGAGCCCTAGAAATGGCAATACAGGACTTGAGGGTCTGAGGTATGAGTATACCGAGGTCGAACAATTAAGTAAATCTTGTGCAGAAAAGATTATTGGTAAACACAAAAGAGGGACATACACAAATGCTTATTCGTCTGATATGAGATTTGACATGACAGCACGAAATAGTAAAGAGCAAGTTGCATGGGGTTATTTTTCTCCTATATCCGTGGGTGATTGGTTTTATTGTCTCCATCCATTGGATGAGGTGCCATCAGTGTCTGCAGTTCATGCAAACGACAGCCAAAGTGGCATAGTGAATATCAGCTATGTTCTAAGCTTCAACCCTGCAGATGATTTCATGCTAGGTGGTGAAGAGCCATCAATGAAGCGTGTTGAGATTTCGGCTGAAGGGACATACGATATTGAAACTGGAGTGCTTTGCATGAGGGGCTGTCGTCACCTTGAATCACAGAATAAAAGATTTCCAAAGAATGAATCCATTGACTGTGAAATATTTATCAATATCCAATTCCCTCCTCTGAATGCAAATGATGGAAGCATTGTCAGAGGAACTATTGAGAGCAACCGAAACAAGTCCGACCCTTTGCGCTTTGAGCGAATTGACTTGTTCACAAATTCAATTTCCTTTAGGCAGGCCAACGAATCAATTTGGAGAATGGTTCTAGAGATCATCACATTCCTGATTTCTAATATGTTTGCGTGCATATTTGTGGGTTTACAGCTGTTTCATGTCAAAAAGAACCGAGATGTGCTCCCCTTTATTTCTATTGTGATGCTGATTGTTCTCACTCTTGCACTTTTGATTCCTTTAGTACTGAACTTTGAAGCCTTGTTTGTGTCGAACGATAGGCTTAGTGTTTTCCTTGGGAGTGGAGAATGGCTTGAAGTAAAGGAGGTAGTGGTAAGGGTCATAACAATGGTTGCTTTTCTATTGCAGTTCCGTCTTCTCCAGCTGACATGGTCCGCAAGAGTTGGTAGCGATGAAAGTTGGAATAGACTTTGGGTTTCCGATAAAAAGGTTCTTTATTTTTCTTTACCATTGTACATTGGTGGTGGATTGCTCGCTTGGTTTGTGCATCAGTGGAAAGACTCTTACAATAGCCGGTTATTACATTTACGCCATGTTGGATTCCAGAAGCAATCCTTCTGGGGAGACTTCAAATCTTTTGCCGGATTGGTCTTGGATGGTTTTCTGCTACCTCAGATTGTCTTCAACGCGTTTTGCAATTCCCAACAGAGGGCACTCACTCCTTTCTTTTACCTTGGGACTACTGTCGTTCGGTTGCTCCCTCATGCTTATAATCTTTACAAAGCTGATCATGGTTCCACCTGGTATTTTGGTGGAATATATAGAAACCCTAGAATGAATTACTATTCGACTGTCTGGGATATTACCATATCTTGTGGTGGTATGATGTTTATCGCCCTCATTTACTTGCAGCAGAGGTTTGGTGGTCGCTGCTTTCTTCCCAAGAGATGTCGAGGGAGTGCTTCGTATGAGAAAGTGTCTGTTGTTGCTAGTACTGAGTTAACAACCAGGGAAGTCATCATCTAAGACATTACTGATTTTTTTTTCCTTTTTTTTTTTCAATTTAAATACTGCTACACAACATTTCCTTAAGGAATTTTTGAGCTTAAACAGGGAGTGAGTTGTTCATTCCTTGTGATTCTGTATTTTAAAACTGTCATTAGTTGTTTACCACTGGTGATATTTTCTCGTTAATGCAAAGGACCAAGTTTACAGCCATAGTGAATATTTTAACAATGATTCTCAACAGAGTTGAGCTAAATATTTGCTGTTAAAAAACTTCTTGAGCTTCTAAATGTGTTCATGTTTTACATATGAAATACTGAAACAAGTTCAAACTATCTCAGAACTTTAATGGAGTTTAAATGCTTTAAATAGTTGTTCATATAATTAGTTGGCGTTGAGCGGAATTTAATGAGCAAAACGTGAATCAGCTGAGTAAATATTTTGTTTTGCACCCCAATTTGAACTTACATTTTCAACAAGGAGATTGGTCAATCAATTTCAGAAAAAGAAAAGGAGAGTTGTCAATTATTGAACATAGACAAATACCGGCAAGCGTTTTGTCACCAGTAATCAGCGCAAGAACAAGACCCATCTTTAAAATGGTGAAACCTAAGTTTATCCCGAACAATAATTTCTCGCTGCATAACAACCGAGATGAACTTAATAGCCGAATGGCAATCCTCACACATTCGGAGGTTCTTCACGACCCAAACAGGCATCCCACGACTTGTGTTTAGGATCCCGAATGCAATTGCTAGCTTCTCGCTGTGATACCTAACTGCGAATTCCCTCTCCTCTTCTTCCAACTCATGCATTACTGACTCCGGCACCGGCACATACCCTGCTTGGCTAATCCTCTTCATCAACCAGTCCAAGTACTTGTAGATTGCAATTGTCTCAGGGTGGGATTTATCACCCATGCTAAACAAATAGGTCTTCTGATTGACCTCTATAGTGCTATATCCTACGCCTTTCTTTAGGCCTTTCTGTATCATTCTATTTCTGATCGCTTCCACTCGATCCATCTTGCCAGCCAATGCATACATGTTTGAAAGCAAAACATAATGGCCTGGATTTTCTGGTTCAGCAGCTAAGAGATGATCCGCGACTCTTACCCCAAATTCAAAATTTCTATGCATCTTGCAAGCCCCAAGCATTGCAGTCCATACTGCTGGTGCTGGCTTGAGAAGATTCAATTGTTTAATATATTCGAATGCTTCGCAGAGAAGTCCTGCACGCCCAAGCATATCGACCATGCAAACATGGTGTTCCATTCCTGGAGCCAACCCAAAATCCTCCCTCATACTAGCAAATGCCTGCCTCCCCTCTTGTATTAGCCCTGCGTGTGCACAAGCCGATAACACAGCAACAAAAGTTATATCATTGGGGGGCGGCCCACGGGCTTTCATTGTATCAAAGAGCTCCATAGCTTCCCTACCATACCCGTTAATACCGTAGCCAGAAATCATAGCTGTCCACGAGACAATGTTCCGATAAGTCATTGAATCAAAAACTTTCCGCGCTTTTCTTACATTTCCACACTTAGCATACATGTTAATCAAGGAAGAACCAATAACCACATTCATACCAAACCCACTATCTGTAATCCAATCATGCACCCAACAACCCAGTTCAAGAGCTCCAGCTTGAGCACAAGCAGCCAAAACACTCACCAACGTAGCCAGATCAAACTCAACACCCGAGTCCCGCATCCGATGAAACAACCCAATTGCCTCCTCAGAAAACCCATTTTGCTCGTACCCTGATATCATTGAGTTCCACGCAACGACGGTTCTATCCGTCATTTCATCGAACACCTTCCGTGCACGTCCCAAATCACCACATTTCGCATAGAAGGCAACAAGAGCAGCCTGAACAAACGAATCCAACCCATACCCACGAACCAAACCGTGGCAATGAACAGCTCTACCGACCGTAGAAGCCGATAATTCACCACAAGATTTGATCACGGCCGTGAAAATGTAGTTTGAAGGGTGTAGAGAGGGGATAACAACGAGCATGCGGCGGTAGAAGAGGACGGCATCGTTTGGGAAGTGGTTCTTGGAGCAGGAAGTGATGAGGGAAGTGAAGAGGAAAAGGTCGGGGTTAGGAATGGAGAGGAAGAGGCTGCGAGTGTAGGTGATTGAGCCGGAGGCACAGGATAAGAGGGTGAGCTTGGTGATGAGAGAGAGGATGCGGTGGGAGCCGGTGATGAGGAGGTGGGCGTGGACCTGTCGGAGGAGTTTGAGACGTGGGCCGGCAAGGAGGAGAGCGTCGTGGGCTCGTCGAGAGTAGTAGAATGGAGGTTGCTGCTCCCGCCGGTGATGGTGGTGTTTGGCTTCCATGAAACTTTTGCCATTAGTCGGACGGAAGGAAAGTAAAAGTTCATTTACCTTTTCTTTTTTGGGAGAATTACTGGACAATGGTAGAAGGGGCAAAAGTTCGCCGTTCAATGGTGCATTTTTCGGAAATTACTCCTCACATGACACGGAAAAAACTATTTACACATACATGGTACTTATTTTCGTATTGACCGAAATACCCTCGTCTAAAAAATCCCCCCTAAACCAACCCCCTCACTCTCCCTCTTCTGGACTGAGATTGCTAATATTGCACCTTAGGATGTAAAAGTTTGCACCGTTACTCCATACTATTGCAACTTAAATAAATTTGCATCATGCCTAAACAAACAGAGTTGGTCAAAAAATAAGTTTCTGGACAGAAATTGCTAATATTTCACCTCGGCATGTAAAATTTTGCACTCTTCCTCCTCATTATTGCAACTTACATAAATAAATTTGCATCATGACAAGTAATGAACCAGGTTGGTCAAAAAATAAGTTTATGCACTGAGATTGCTAATATTGCACCTCGACATGTAAAATTCTGCACCCTTCCTCCTCACTATTGCAACTTACATAAATAAATTTGCACCATGACAAGTAACGAACCAAGTTGGTCAAAAAATAAGTTTTTGCACTGAGATTGTAAATATTGCACATGGGCATGTCATAGTTTGCATCATTTCTACTCATTATTGCAACATACATAAAAACAATAGCATCATGACTGATGAGGGGTATTGTGGGCAGTACACATCTTAAATATCATGTATATGGAATATATTTATTTTACTTGTCATGAATTTGTGATTTCCAAAAAGTACACCCTTTTTCCAAGGAACCATAAGAATTTCATTCATAATAATTTGTCATCTACCCTACCAATTAGTGCTTTTTGTAGTGTTTGAATTTGGCTCGATCTCCAAACCGGCACATCTCTTTGTATTTATTGAATGAGTCTCTACAAAAAAAAAACACCTATACAATCCAGTCCAGAGTTTTTCGAGGTAAACGTTAGAGTATTGAACTAGGCTTGTTTACTGCATGAGCTTAAAGCTCGAGTTTGAGCTCAGCTCGGATACTAATGAGTTGAGCTGAGCGAGTCATGCATGGCATGACAGTGCTACATACTCATGTTAGTAATTTATTGGAGCTTTTTTGACGCATCAGAATTCACGAAAGAATAGTTAGCGTACTATTCCAAATGAAAATAGGTCTCGAATCCTCGAGAGTTTTTGAATCCACAAGAAGAAAGAGATTAACTCTGGTTTGTTTATTGAATAAAAGCTGCCGAAAAATAGAGATTACAAGACCTTTTATAGCGAAACCCTAACAAACCCTAAAAAAACTACTCCCTTCATTCCTTTTTAAGTGTGTTACCTGAGAATTCAAACTATTTTTTTCTCTCACATCAACTTTTACATCTAGTTTACATTACTTACCCTTATCAATATAATAATATCCACTAACTTTTTAAAAAGGAATCTACTTTTAAGGGCAAAATAGGAAATGTACCCACTAACTTTTCAAAACATATACTTATTTAAGGAACAGCTCAAAATGAAAATGTACACACTATAAAAGGGACGGATGGAGTACTAAAAAATAAAATATCTCGGAAATTGGGGAAACTTCCAAAATTGAAAACTAGAAACAAATCTAAGACTTTCCCAACTGGAATCAATGAAAACGGAATTACACGCTAAGAGTAATTCATAATCTAAATATTTCCTAAAATAGCAAAGTAACAAATTGAAGATCTAAATGAAGGAATTTGGCCGAAATCCACCATGCGTCATGATCTAGAGTGGTGAGTATTGGCCGCAACGCGATTCTACTTCAGCCCACCAAGTTTGGGCCGATTCTGGGCTAGTCCAGAAATTGCCGAATTTGGCAATTTTCAATCAAAAGTTGTTTGGATCTCCGAGGCTTTGACCGGTCAACTGATTATAGAATTGGACCGCAATTTATTCTGCATCAATTTTTTTTACTATTCAATTAATGAAAGGCATGTAGTTATCTCATTGAGTAATTATGGAAGAAATTTGTAGAAATGCTCAAAGAAGGTGACTCAAACTTATGAAATACAATTCTGAGAGCTCACAACCTGTCATATACCTTGTGATCACGAAATTTGTTTTAATGGACCTTAAAACCTCTTATGCAACTTTCAAACATGTTTTGAAAGTGCTTTGCCGTTGAAAGTGCTTGCTACATTGCAAAGAACATCTACGAGCACAAAATTTCTTGAAATGATCCCCCAAAAATAAAATAAAAACTCGTGCAATGAATCCACAAATCATTCCTATCTAATAATTTGTTCAAGCACAATTTCCATTTTTCATTTTATAAAAATAAGAAATATACACTGTGCTATGCACGGGAAAAGAATTGTAAAAGCAAGACATGATATTTTGAGCTCAAAGACACATTGTCCCACAAAAACCAAGTATACACTTCGACAAAGTCCAAAACATGAGCAACGACTGAAAAAGATAGATCCGTTCTAGAATGCCGATTATTCCAAAAGAAGCCATAGTGTTACCACCGCAGCAATCTTGCACCCACTACCGCACAGCCAAATTCTACCTTGAACCCGATGGCTTTTGTTGCATGGAAGGCCAAACGTGATTGTACGTAGTGGAGCTTTGATCGGTCCTTGTTCACATCAGATTCAGACTCTGAAAAACCAAACGAATTATGGACATACAAAAATTTATTTGCTTTTACATCCTTTGGTGTGCAATATGACAGAAGTTTATGCAAGCATGACAAAGGAATTTTCAGGGACAAATTCATCACTTCATTAATAAGCTCGAGTCTTCCAGCAGTGTACTTTCATAGCTGCAGTTTTACTTCTATGTACAGATCATGAAGTACTCCACATTAGCTTGAATTTCTCTGAAAATATGCTTGTTGAAACCATGCAAAAGCTGATCCAAATAGTACTACAGAATCCATACTCTCTTTTGTTCAGTCCGAGAAAAACTTGCACGTGGATAGGGTACCGCCATGTGGTACCCGTCCACAAATCCAAGCCGTCCAAACACGGCCCGATTTGTTAGGGTAAATTTGCACCTAAAATTTACAAAAATGCCATCCTTCAATCTGGGCGGTGCAAAACATGTTTAGACAGCTCGGATACGCCGACGGGTACCACGTGGTTGTACTCGTTCGGCATGCAAGTTTTTCTCATTTAGCCTTGCAACTATTAGTGATTTAGATAAGATTGTGATTAGAACTCATCCTGACTTAGACCAGAGAGTTAACAATAGTCCATATGTTCCTCAAGTTGCAGCTGCCAATTCAAATGAGCTGAGCAATAGAGATATTTTGATTGGACGAATTTCATTAAAAAAAGTGAGACAATTGAATATTACTATGGCTGTTATGACCATTTGCAATATCCATTACCATTTTTCTTGTATCTCCTGAAGAAATGCATGTAACTCAGACATAATGGAGGCGGAAAATGAAGGTAGTTTGTAGAACCATTCTTATCGAGATATATATTGCGCGCAATCCGCTAATTAATTTCAAATGTTGTTTGTCAAAGTTTAAAAAAGTACTCTTTTGCTTTTTTAGGAATCCATACACATATTAATTACTCCATGGAAATGCAAATTCTTATCATTTTCACACTGCATTCTTTTTTTACTCAAAAATGGGTTTTGAGAGTTAGAAAACGTCTTAGCCTAATGTTTTCTGAGAAATGAATCCTTTATTTGGGGGGGGGGGGGGGGGGGTGCGCAAAGAAAAAAAGTGTTTGTAGAACTGTAACCAAACAGGGTTCGGTGTTTCTCCTTTGTACAGCAGATCAGAAGCTCATACTTTCTGCTGTTCCAACAGGTGACCATGATGCTCATGGTGTTGATGTTGAGAAGATAGAATCTTTTATGCGCAAAAGAAATTTTTCTTAATCAATGAAGTATTTTACTCAAATTTAAGCTCATACTTAGGATTAAGGATAATCATATGTAGTGACGATAATCCATTATGTGCAGCGAAGTAGATTTTCCCATATGTAAGTGCTTGCTTATAGAGAAATCGTACAGCATTATTTTCTGAAGCTCTGCAAATTTTCGCCATTGCAAGAACGTAGATGGAATGTCTTTTATTAGATAGTCATCACCGAGATTGATATGTTTGGCTGATTAAAGGATAAAAATATTAATCGTAAAAGAAAGAATAATAGATATTTCGAAATCATGGTTTTGATAGATCCAGCTTTGTTTCACATATGAATTATGTGGGTTGAAAGTCGGCTTTAAATTATAATTCTCCCAAGTTTTATATGATTTTAGGTGGGGACCCTCTGTGTCTATATGGTTTACATGAGCAAAATTGTCTTTGGACCATGGGAAAGTTTCTTGCTTTTCTGTGATTGTACCCAAACTGACGTAGGATGTTGCAGTTAAAAGGAATACGAATTACATTTAACAGAAAATCTAGTGATTGACGAAGCACAGTGACAAAGCTGCCCCAATTGATTTGTTTTGTTCGCTACCTTCAATTTCTGAGGAACTGTAATTATATCCGTCTCAAAACCAATAAGTAAATACAAACAGAACACGTAGAAAGGTTATAAAGCAAATATCGATGCTGAAGAGAAAAGTGGTTGCCCGAAAAAAAGAAAACCCGGTGAAGCCATGCCATGTCACTGTATAAAACTTCACACTCTTCTTCTTTCGATCAAACTTCACAGTTAAAACTTTTCTGTAACAACAAAGATGAGCTCACAATCTCCACAAATAACCTCTTTTGTGCAAGTCATCTGTTCTGGTTCCACTAGCACCTCCAGATCAAAAATCCCAGAGGTATTCAGTATAGATAAACGTGATCGCTGTACATATGAGCCGTCATATTCAAGGATTGTAGCATGGCTTCTCCCCGCTTGTTGAAGTTAAACACCGATATTCCACCATTATTTACATCGATGGCACGGAATCTGATCAGTGAAAACAGTTTCAGAGGTAACTGCTTAAAATATATGAACCAATATCTAATGCTCTAGTTTGTTGTCAGTCACATTAAAGCCAAACATTTGCAAATGGTTTTACCCACTTTCTCTCTAAGACTAGTGCTTATTGCTTAGTTGTGTTGGTCATTATTTTCGTAGTTCTAAAAGTGTTTACGTAAACATCATACCAATCGCATGAATATCAGAACTTCGTATTGAATGCGAGAAAAGAAGAAGAAACTAGATATTAGGAATATATTATTCCACCACAACATGAAAATTTCAGTGCATACCTCTCGGGTCCCAGTCCAAGAGCCGTGCAGATCAGTGCCCTCAACATTGATTTATGAGTTACAACCAGAAAATGATCTCCCTGGTAAACGAAAGGAAGAGATTTTTTTATGCTTATCAAAATGTATTCAAGTGTGCCAATTTAAGTGAAATCTACAAGGCAACAATAAAAGCTTACAGGAGTAAACAAAATTTCCTTCCAAGCTTCATTTGCAGTTTCCCATAGCATTCTGACAGGGCAAACACCATTTACAGTAAAATTAGAAGGATCTTCTCTCCATGTATTGTATTCCTTTGGATATATCCGCCTAGCATCCACTGCCTCCAAACACTGGGCATGGTTTAGTTGAATTCATATATTAACTCAAATTCTAATTCAAATCCATTACATCACATTAGTTTTTAAGTTCACAGCCATAGAAAAGAGTAGGGAAATGATTTAGCACTCCATTGCTATAAATGCGCTCCAAAACTTGTGAATTTTTTTTTAAAATTTGTGTTACATGCAATTTTGAATGATAAAACTATGGAGTGTATTAATAACGAATCAGAGCGCCAAAGTCGATCCCCAAAGCTCATACACTATATTGCAGAACTATGCAACCGATAGCAAGTTAAATTAAAAAAGCAAGAAGAAACAAACTAAATTCCATTAATGGGGTCTATGTGGAGTAGATTGGATATAGACATAGCCTTCAGCGTTATATGCACAAAGTAGTTGCCTTTGGGTTCAAATCTTTAAGCACAATGTTAACAGCCGATCTTTAACGATTGGTCCCTTATTACTCTTTCAATCTGACAAGTGAAATAACAATGAATTTGAACTATCTAAAAGAGCAAAAACCCTATGTCTCACACACCATTTCTCATGCCTTCAAGATAAAACAGATGGCCCTCCTTCAATGAATCAAGAAAAACTAGTGGCTCTTCCTTCCCATGCCATAAAATTTCAGCAGTGGACTGCATTAGAAATCACTCACAGTTTGAGGAATTGTTCAAAAATGGAATATGCCAAAATCACATCTATATCCATCATTTAAAACCTTAGCACGAGATATTGGACTAGAGAAACATTGGTCAAAGGATATATTTGCCAAGGCTTTCCTGCACCGTTCTGCTTGGTTCACTCCAGTTTCTGTTAGGATGGATAGGTCTGAACTTCCCTGGATGTACAACAACTACGTCAACAACTGAGCAAGAGTTTAATGATTCACTAAGGTTTTAGCTTCAAAAAAAGGGAAGTTCACTATGAGTTTCTAGTAGGGAAACTATAAACATGTAGAAAAGAAAAATGTCAGCATTAGCAAGCGAAGATTCTACTCTTTTGTGAACAAGGGGAACTTATGTACATATGTATAACATACAAATTTCAAAATGGAACAGGTAGAGCGTAGTTCTGATGCTGACCAATGTTTTCAGTATTGTTTAGCATTTGAGATATGCAACTCTCCTGTGTCTGTTTATAACATCAAAACTTCAACCAATAAACTCAACACTCTAGATTCCCTTACTAGTTGCTTTCAAAAACTCAAGACTGAAAACATATTGAACTGGTTACCTTTCAAGAGAATTATATCAAAGGACAAGGCCACCAGATTCATGAGGTCACAAGCAAGAATGAAGCAAATAGAGCGTAGAGAGCAAGGGAAGTGATGATTGGCAAGAAGCTAAGAGGAAGAAAGGGAAAGGAGTTTCTACCGGCTCCTGTAATGAGCAAAAGGGTGTAGCTCAAGTGATGGACGCAAGGTTCCAAGACCCCTCCTCCAAAAAGAGGGAAGGGGATACTAGTGGAAGTGAAGAGCCTCGACTTCAAGTGGCTAGTCTCTCATTGGAAGAGAAGTCATCCCCATTTGAGGATGGTCTTGAGCTTGCTCTCATTTGATCTACATGCACCAGAGGGCCTCCAATGACCCCTTCAGATGGACATTTCGTTGTTCCATGGAAAAAAAATGAATTATTCAGAAGATATTGTGAAGAGAATAAGTAACACTCCTCAGTGTAGGGTAGAAATAAGAAAAAACTTGTGGAGAAGATCAGCTGCCTTAATATCAAGGAGCACACGTTAGATTTAGGCCTTCTTCGCATTGGGTTGTTAGAGGATTGGTTATTTTTCCTTACCTCTCAGCTTCGTGAAGTGTGTTCTTTGTAGGCTGGGTTTGGTGTACCCTTTGGGGTATTGGTAAGAGCTTCATGGTAATATAATGGTTACCAAGAAAAGTTATTACATGAACATGGACGTTGAACTCACAGGCAAGGATTTCAAGCGGCAACCTAGACTGGATTTACTTGAAAAGCAAAACTACTAGTAACTTTTTAGTATTTGTACTGCTATCAACACTAAAAATTAGCTAGACACAAAAAATTGTAGACTTCAGATAGGAAATCACCAATTCAAACATTTCACATTCCAAACTCAACATATCCTTCGATACATAAATTCAAAAATTCCCCCCACCCCACAAAAGATAAAACCCAAAAAGAAAAAGAAAGGAAAAAAGAAGTAGAGAAAGAAACCAAGAAACAAACCTGAACTCTGCTTTCTAAATTCCAAGAGCTAAGGCCATGCCTTACAATAGTCACCTTCTTTGGTGAAGACATCAACCTCCGAGTAAGAGAAATTGTTGCCTTCTCGAAATCATAAGCTCCACCAGTGATAGGCACATTATTCTCAGGTTTCTCTGTAGAGGATAAACAGCCGAAGCTAACTTTGAATTGAACCAATTTGCAAGTATTTTGCAAAAAAACAAATGTAAATTGTCAAAACAAGAACCAGGAACTAAGTAAGAAAAACATATTATGGCCCTAGCCCTTTCACTAGGGACGCCACATATCTCCTATTTGCTTCTTCACTGATAGATGGCTGCATGGCATACTTCAACTCTCTGACCATTTAATACTTACATTAGACCATATTCACTCCTTACCCTTTTTTATACTGAAACTCTAAATTTGAGTAAAACCCCTAAAAAAATCCACTCCACTCCTTTACTCAAACCTATATCAAATATTCAAATTTTTACTCAAATCAGGGATACGCAAATTTTGCAAGACTATTGCTTCCCCTCAAATTTACAATCATCCCATGAGGCTTATGCTTGGATTTGGGTTTAGCCATTGGATTGTTCATTCCAAATGAAGCTTTTACTCAAATTTGAGTAAAAGTATGAGTAAGGGTTGGAGATGCTCTTATGTAAACAAATAACGAAAAAACAGCCCCTGACACTACTAATTGGCACATAAAACAACTTATGCGACCATCTTTCGAGAAGATAATAGATGTTACGGGACAATACTGAATTATGTTAGTACCGTCACTTGATTAAGCATTGTCACAAACAGGAGATCTGCTGTTATAGCCTCCAGACCCACATGGTTTAAGTATTGCAATTACCATGCATTAGTGAAGATGCCTATGAAACACTTTTGAAGCTGACTAGTTTTACAGACTTTCATCCACAAACAAACTAGATATCATAGATTTCTCAATTTCTCATTGACTGCTCGTACCAAAATGCACCTAGCTGCTATTAGATAGTTACATAAAGCAAAACAGTACATTTCTCGGCAAAACTCAACTGGTTTATTCTTTCACTCAATTTGATACGTGCCTACTACTGGTCCTACTTCACACTCAGTTCGGGGTGCTAATTCAGCAAATGGGAAGGAAGTAATGGGTCTGGGCGGGAAAGTTAGTTGTCCAGTTAGTTGTAAAAGTTGTTGGGGTGGTTACTTGAGTTGAGGGGAGTTTGTAGTATAAAATGGATAGCTTAGTGGATTGTAATTCATTCTGAAATGTGTAAACACTTGAAAGCACTTGACGAGAGTTCATTTGCAAGCACTGGACGAGAGTTCCATTGTTATACCCTATAATTCTTTTTTGTTCCACATCAATAAGATTTCCCATTCTTTCTTTCTCAATATCTTTGTTCAGTTGATTGAATTACCATTTCTTTAATTATTTTACGTCCATAGCAAGATTGCTATCACAATTGTGTAAAACATGTTGGGCAAAGCACATTTAAGGCCGGCAGCGAAGAATGTCAAGCCTGTTCCTCTAGAATCCCAAGAAAGGATTCAGCACTAACACATTCATCTCATCATCTACGAAGATGCAATAAATCACACATTCTTCTACTAATCTAATTCGGGGTTTGCAACACAAACATGTTAAGCCAAGAATATGAAATGGGTTCCTTGAGTAGCTCAAGATAGAATTCAGCATTCAAACACTCAATCTAATCATATACTGAAGATGCACAATACCCAATTACCCATAGTAAATTTACTCCTTCCAGGTACGGGTTTACGATACAAACATTTTATTTTATCTCCAGTATGATCGTATTTTAATTCCTTTAAACTAAGAGAAAGAAAGAATCCAGGGATTACCAGTAGTTACAGGGAGGTCTGAACTTGAAGATGAGCATTGAATTCGATTTCTCGATGGACATGTGCAATAACCCTGAATCTTAGGAGGAGCCCAACACAAAGGAAACGTTGTGGTTAGAACTCTGCTATTCATCATCCGAATAGCTTAGTATAAAGTTGTTTCGTTTCCCTTCTGATATGAGATGATAAGGTGGGTAGTGGTTTCAATGCAATGGGGAGTACATCAGTGGACAGTGGGCAATGGGACACTTTCTTGTAATCGGATGGTAGAGATTGAGTTCATCTCGTTGGCCTTGGATTTTCCCAGCTTGGCCTGCTAGGGAACATAACATTCTTGTTTGTTTCCCCTTTTGGTAAGTCTCTTTTTGGTCAGTTAGATTTTTTTTTTGATCCGCGGTCAGTTAGATTAGGCGTGTGCAAAAAATGGTCAACCTATAAAAACCAGTGTAATTTGTACAAATCCGCACCAAAAAAACATGGGTTTAGTAATGAGTGGATTGGGAAATTCAAGATTCTAACGGCCCGTTTGGATGACGTATTAGTTTTGGAGGATTAAATACTAAGGGGAGATTAAATAGTAAGGGGATTAAATAAGAAGGGCGGTCTCACACTGATGTGACATATAAGAAGGGGATTAAATGGCTTATTTACCTTTTTAGTCCCCAATCTTTCAGCGAGCGTCCAATTTGGTCCCCAACCTAAACATTCGACCAATTTAGTCCCCAACGTCTCAAATTTGCGTCGATTTAGTCCTCAGCTCTAACCCTGTCTTCCTCTTCCGTCAAGTACGAGGGCACTTTGGGTTTTTTATCACCAACCCTCCACTTAGCATTAGGTATATACCGATTGAAATACATCACGTATTTCTCAGAATACGTAAAGGAGAAACCAAAAACCCTACTTTTGAAATCTGGAAATCTCGTGACAAGTGTGGCGATCGAGAGAGACTGAATCAAGAGTGGACAATGGCGCATGATGAATGTCAAGGAGAATGGAAAGACGAATGTAGAGGTATGAATTTATAGCGTGACATCGATTCAACTGTTTGTATCTGTGTAGTTTAGGTTTTTTTTTTTTGGCAAAATTATGAGTCTATCTATTTGTATCTATGTGTATTTGTGAGATTCCTTTCCCAATTAGTACTATATGGATCTGTGATTAATATAAATACTCTCTCTCTCTCTCTATACATATATATATTTCTAAACATGGGGGTCTGTGCAATTGGGTCTGTAAGTGTATATATATATATATATATATATCGAAACATGTGGACCTGTGCTTTTTCAACTTGCATAAATTATTGAAAGAGTTGGACCACCATTTTGTTGTCTTTTGGGTTTGCTTTGGTTGATTGGTGAATGTATTTGGGTATTTGTGCTTTCTTTGCAGGGCCATGCAGGAATGCTCCATATTTTTCAATTCAAATGCACCATGGGGGTTCCTTTTCTCAAAGGCCCGTGAAGGTTTACAATGGGGGCAAAGTGCAAACAGCCCATGGGCGGGCTGGAGACTGACTACATTTCTCTGCTTTCTTTGGAGGCTATGGCCTAGCAACTTGGGTATGACTCTTCTGTGTCCTTTTACTATAAAATTCGTGGGTGTAATTTGGATGTTGGACTTGTACCCATTAATAATGACAAAGGGGTTTTGGATATGCTGAAGAACATGGACCATAAGAGGACTGTGGTGATGTATTTAGAGCAGGTAGGTGGAAATGGTAGTTCTTCATTTAAGGTAGCCCAGTATACTGACCCAATTCTTCCACCCAACTGCCATTTGGGCTCTTTCAACAGTCCTATTGACCTAGGGCTAGATGATGTACATGTGGATGGCATAGGAGTAGGGCATAAAAATTGTGACTTAACTGATATGGTTGAAGTAGCAGAGGATGATGTAGAAAATGATTCTTCAACTGATGAAAAGGTGTATTATAGTGACCATTCCTATGTGGAAGAAGATGATGATGGCTTGTATGAAACATATGTTGATGAGGATGGTGAATTTGTTGGGGTGAGGGAAAATGTGGAAGAAGAAGAAGTACTGCCAGGTGAAGATGGTAATGAGATTTGCTTGAGTGATGATGATTCCAAATATGATTCAGACAATAGTTATTATACCTCTAGTGATGAAGAAAACAGTCATAGGAGGAAGCACCACTTTAAGCAGTTTAGGCCTGAGACAGATATGGAAGATCCACAATTCAAGGTGGGAATGTTATTCGATACCCCAAAGGAGTTCAAAGCAGCAGTGAAATAACATGGCATCAATCAATAAAGGCCTGTCAAGTTAGTGAAAAATGATAAGAGGAGGATTAGGGCCAAGTGTATGGGGAATACAGGAAGTGAAATCCCCTGTCCATGGGAAGTGTATGCTGCCAAAGTTATGGCTGAGTGTACTTACCAAGTCAGAACCTATAGGAGCAAACATAAATGTGAGAAAACCTACTCTAACAGAAATGTAACTTCAACAGTCATAGCAAAAAGGTATATGGATGATTTAAGGATGAATCCAAGGATGCCTATTGCTGCTTTTAAAGATAGAGTGAGGAAGGAACTTAAAGTTGATGTTTCTGTGACCCAATTGTACAAGGCAAAAAGGAAAGCTGGTAGGCTAATATATGGGACTGATCAACAACAATATGGAAGATTGTGGGACTATTGTGAGGAGCTTAAGAGATCCAATCCAGGATCAACTGTAGTAATGGATGCTCCAGTTGATGAAGCAAGTGGCCAGCCTAAATTCAATAGGTTGTACATATTCTTGGCAGCTGTTAAGAGAGGGTTCCTTGAAGGTTGTAGAAAAATAGTTGGAGTGGATGGTTGTCATTTGAAAAGGGGAATACTCTGGGCAGCTCTTGACAGCAGTTGGGGTGGATCCAAACAATGCTATGTACCCTGTAGCATGGTGTGTGGTGGAGAATGATAACAAAGATACATGGAAATGGTTTATTACACTATTGAAGATGGACCTCAAAATTACAGATGCCAATGAACATGAATGGACATTCATTAATGATAGGCAGAAGGTAATTTTAATTCATACTTTCAATTTGTTCTATACACACATTTGGATAATCTCATATTTACTTACAAGATGATATTGCTCTTTCAGGGTCTATTGAGTCTCCTGAATGAAGACCTTGTGAGAGCAGAGCATAAGTATTGTTGCAAGCATATTCTGAGCAACTTCCAGAAACAATTCAAGGGTTTGTCAGTTGAAAACAATTTCTGGGCCTATACTAAGGCATCCAATGTTCCCCTGTTCCATGATGAAATGGAAAATATGAAGACAGAAGACCAGCAAGCATATGAATGGCTAGCCAAAATTGCCCCAAGACATTGGACAAGGTCACACTTCAAAGAGACTGTTAAGTGTGACATGGTGTGCAACAACTTGTGTGAGGCATTCAACAGAGCTATTTTGGAGGCAAGGGAAAAGCCCATTATAGAAATGTTGGAGTGGATTAGGTGTTACTTGAGTAAAAGGATGCTAATTAGGAGAGAGTAGATTAAAAAATTCAGTGATGAACTACTACCAAACTGTTTTTCCAAGTTGGAAGTATTGAAGGATTATTCAGCAAATGCTTCAGCAGTTTGGTTTGGTGACTCACAGTTCCAAGTTAAACAAGTGGTAGGGGGAACAGTACACTGTGGACATAAATTTGAGATGTTGCAGCTGTAGAAGGTGGGACTTGACTGGGATACCCTGTGCCCATGGTATTGCAGCAACCCATGAAAGGCTTCAAAGACCAGAATCTTTTATACATCCTTGTTATTCCAAATTCACCTATATGAAGGCATACCAACCATTGATAAACCCTATAAATGGCTGTCAAATGTGGCCTAAAACTGGTTTTACCCCAGTTCTGCCTCCTGATGAAAGGAGAAAAGTGGGTAGGCCAAAGATGAAAAGAATTAGGAGTCCAGAAGAGTATTTGAATCCAACTGATCCAGAGAAGTTTAGGAAGCTAGGGCAAAACTCAGTCTACTGCAGAAGGTGTGGCATTCATGGGCACAATAGAAGAACTTGTACCACCACCCTACCTGACGGTACTGAAGAAGTAGATGGGAGAGTTAGGGGAAATGGCAACCAAACAAGGGGCAGGGGCATGCAAACAACGGGTAGAGGAAATGGCAACCAAACAAGGGGTAGAGGCAATGGAATGCAGGTAAGGGGCAGAAATGCTAGTGTGGGGATCAGAGGTGCAGGAGTTGGAGTGTAGGCTAGGGGCAGAGGAAGAAGTGCTAGTGTAATGAGGGGAGGTGGAGGAGGTTGAGTGCAAACCAGGGGCAGAGGAAGAAGTGCTAGTGTGATGAGGGGCAGGGGAAGTGGGAGATACATAAATTTAGTGCTTTCTTTTTCCTTTGCAAGCATACTAATGCATGCATAAATTTATTGTAGGTTAATGTCCCTTCTAACTTTGCACAAGCAACCCAAGACACACTGGGATCACAAGCATCAACATTGACAACTCAGGGAAGTGGGAATAGGTATGCCAATACCAATACGTTCCATGGATTCCAGTAATCTGGATTGGTATGTAAAGTCTTTGTGTGAAGTTCTTTATGTGAAGTCTTTTTGTGACGTCTTGTTGGAACTTCTTGTAGTGACTGGACTGGTAGTTGTGAAGTCCTGTAGTGACTGGTAGTTGTGAAGTGTTGTACTGACTGCTAGTATTGAAGTCTTATGGTGACTTGTTTTTGTGAAGACTTGTACTTCTATTTCTAAAGTTGATGTAATATTATGGCAGACTTAATGGGGGAAACCTACTCTAGCTTGTTAGTATTGTATTTTGTCTTGGGATATTGTATTTTGGATTCGAGTTCCAAGTTATGCAATGTTATGCTATAAGCTTCCAGTTCCAACTGCTTTCAAGTTGTTTTTGTCACTCTGTTATATACTATGCTCTTGCTATGTACAAATGTTGCAATGTTATGCACTGTGGGAAGAACAGATTAGGAGGAAATTGGGGCCACTAGGGCTTTTCATTACATAACTGGGGTTACATTGTGGGAAGAGCTTCCATACATCACAAAATAGACCCATCTTAACCCTCCTACCCACTTACCATTACATACATTATTTATAAAGGGCAACACCACAAAACAAAACCCAAATGCCCATAATTATCTTCGTACCCTCCACTTAGTACACCCCATTTTATCCTCCAAAGCCCATCCATTTTTACAGCCAAACGAAGAGCATAGCACAAGCAAACATAGACCATGACAGGGCAAGTGCAACTTCCAAACAAATGACCTTCTTCCTCATGATTTTTTTCTTAGCTTCATGCCTCCCCATCGAACGCAGCAGGCCAGGAATAACCACTCTAGATCTCTGGCATATTGGGGGATCAATCCATATGAAATACCCACATGCATGTGCTTGCTGGAAAATGTAACAGATGGTCAAGATTGACGATTTCACAAACAGAATATGGTGAAGATTGAAGAAGAAAGGGAATTTCTGGAATTTGATGTTACCCCATAGAGTTCACAACCAATATACCTCCTTCCTGGGTTGCTATCAGTCCAAGATGTCGTGATCTTCCCCACCTTGTTGCAGTAGCAGATACGTGGTGAGTCCATCTTCTTCAACTTTATGTTTTCTCCGTCTCTCTCTAGGGTTGTGGTCTGTTTTGTGTTTTGGGGGGAAGATATACAGGAGTATATATAAAAGGGGGATGGTGGGAGTGTCGATTTCCCTCCAAAAGGAATGGGGAAGGGTAAAAAACCCAAAGTGCCTCGTACTTGACGGAAGAGGGAGACAGAGTTAGAGCTGGGGACTAAATCGACGCAAATTTGAGACGTTGGGGACTAAATTGGTCGAATGTTTAGGTTGGGGACCAAATTGGACGCTCGCTGAAAGATTGGGGACTAAAAAGGTAAATAAGCCGGGATTAAATAGTCGATGGTTTGGATGAAGGATTGAAAAGGGGGATAAGAAGGGTAGATAATGGAAAAATCAGTCAAATGACGTTTTTGCCCTTGTGAATGCTCATATTAGATTATACATTTACGTAATTATATAAATACGAAAATCAATTATTTTGACATATTTTTCAACAATTAAGTTATGATACTTCATTTTAATTAATTTTTTTAGGGAAATGCTAAATGAAGCCCCCAGGGCTCCCGATTGTGGAACGCACGCGCAGCAATATCACCCTCGTTCCAACGCAAAGTCAGTGGTGCAGAAAATGTGCAGTCATTTGTTAGTGAAGTGACTGATCTGGGGATCAACTTGCAAAACTAACCCTATAACTTTATGGGAAAACCTATGGGTACACCATTTTGATGTACACCAAATGTACACCACTTTCGTGGGATCCATTTTGAGTCTCATATAATTGATCGGAGCCGCTCAATATTTTTAAAATGCTTTTTTAAGGGCCTCTGCAAAAAATTATCTCATTTTAACTCCGGTAATGACTCGATCGATTCTGCGCCCAATTTACTGACAGGAAATTGGGCAAATAATCGATCGAAACCTTACCGATGTTAGAATGAGCTAATTTTTTTACAGAGGTCCCTAAAAAAATGTTTTAGAAATATTGAGCAGCTCCGATCAACTATCCACTTTAGGGACCTCTGTAAAAAAATTAGCTCATTCTAACATCGGTAAGGTTTTGATCAATTATTTGCCCAATTTCCTGTCAGTAAATTGAGCGCAGAATCGATCGAGTCATTACCGAAGTTAAAATGAGCTAACTTTTTGCAGAGGCCCTTAAAAAAGCATTTTAAAAATATTGAGCGGCTCCGATTAATTATATGAGACTCAAAATGGGTCCCACGAAAGTGGTGTACATTTGGTGTACACCAAAATGGTGTACCCATAGGTTTTCCCATAAAGTTATATGGTTAGTTTTGCAAGTTGATCCCCAGATCAGTCACTTCAGTATCAAATGACTGCACATCTTCTGCACCACTGACTTTGCGTTGGAACGTGGGTGATATTGCTGCGCGTGCGTTCCACAATCGGGAGCCCTGGGGGCTTCATTTAGCATTTCCCATTTTTTTATATATAAATTAAGAGTATTAACTATTAAAAGTATATGTTTTTTTTGTTTCTAATAAACGTAATACTGTATTAATTTTATAATAGCTACTAGTAGTTTTTTTTTTCTAATAATATGGGGTCACAATTTAGGGGCTGTTTGGCCACCTATATTTTGCATTTTGGTTTTTGCATTTTCTACTTTTAGGTGTTTGGCACACCATAGTGAAAACACATTTTGCAAAAATGAGTTTTTGGTTTTTGAGTTTAGAGAAGATAAGTCAAAAATAGGTTGAGAGGAGCTTTTTGACTTCTCATTTTTCACTTTTCTCATTTTGATTAACAAAAAGACCTACATAATGTATTCTGCACATATCTCCCAAACACTACTCCTATTTCAAAATGCATTTTGCACGTTTCTCCCAAACACTCCTTCCAAATTCAAAATACATTCTTACCATATCCAAAAAGCCAAAAAACCAAAAAGTTAAAAATGAAAAGCTGAAATGAGGCTCCCTAACACCCCCTTAGATTGGCAAATTAAATTGAGGGCATGAAGTGTAATTTTTACACTAATTAAAAACCCAATTCAGGAGAGAGAGAGAGAGAGAGAGAGAGAGAGAGAGAGAGAGCAGTACATTTCTTTCTTCTTCTTCGTGAACATAGAACCAGATGACGGCGATGTCCTACTCAAATGACGGAGATGATCCGACGCAAACGACGGCGATGTCCCTCACCCAGATATGTTTATTTTCCATGATTGTTTGTATTTTTTGAAATTAATTTCTAGATCTGGAAAAATTTGATCTCTGTTTGTTGGTTGAGGGTACCCAAGTAATTAGACCATCCTCATCCCCCATGACTATTTAGCCGGCGGCTATTTAGTCGGGGTGGGTTTTTGGTTGCCAAACCATGGGCTATCCATCACATCACCTCTTTATCCCCCCTGATTGCTTCATCCGGCTTCCACAAACTGCATCTAAACGAGCCCTAAGCGGTTTGGATTCGTTTAGATGCAGATAAAATTTCGTTATCCTAAGTAGCTTTTAGGCTTTCAGCACCTCCAAGTCCAGCTCTCATTTGAAGTGGCAATGCCAAGTGTTGGGCAACCCCACGGGAAAAAATAAAGGAAAATTTATCGAAATGGTCCATCTAGTTTCACCCCTGTCTCGATTTAGTCCCTCTATTTTCAATTTCACTTTAACGAACCCTGTAGTTTCAATTTTGGTCGAATTAGGTCCAATCGATAACGGATGTTTGTGAAACTAACGGAAATCTCAATTTTGCCCATCCTTCTTCTTCCTCAATTTGTAACCCTAACCCTAATCCTTTCCTTTACACCCAAAAAAAAAAAAATAGAAAAAACATTTTGGACAATGTTTCCTGAGAAAAACAAACATTATGGATTAAAAAAACCCTGGTTTTCTCATCAATAAAATCAGTTTCTAAATCCTTCTGGAAATCTAACGATCTGGTTGTTGAAAGAGCTGAGGTTTTTGAGTTTGAATCATTCTTTTCTCCTCAAATCTGTATGGTTTTCAAAGCACAGGCTATTTCGATTTTGTATCATTCTTTTCTCGTCAGATCCATATGGGTTGTCACACCCATTATAAAAAATAGATGAAATATGTAAAATCCCAGACATATATGTTTGAGAATTATCCAATTTTTGCTGATTTTTGCTGTCGATTTCTGTGTTTTTCAGTCCAAACAAGCTGTAAGATACAACAATGCCGATGAACAGAAGGTGAAGAAGTTCTTATAGCTTGATGTACGGTTTGGTTGATGAATTCAGGGGCTTTGGAAGGAAAAAGAGGAAAACAAACAAGAACTAATGCAGTGACGAGAGATTTACAGAGAAAGACAGAGTAGGACTTACTGGGGATTGATTTTACTTGGGGTTTTAGCTCTGGATCTGCCATTGATGAGCATGTGGGCCTCTTTAGCATTTAGGTCTGTCAAGAACAAAAAGCTTCGGACTGAAAGTAAGAGAAGGAGGGAGGGAGAGCGAGACAAAAGTGGTGATGAGAGAGAGCAGATTACTCGTCATTGTCATAAGAAAACCAAACATTTTAGGAGTAATTGTCCAAAAAACTAAAATGTTTGTTTTTTTATTTTTTTTTCAAAGGAAAGGATTAGGGTTAGAGTTACAAATTAGGGAAGAAGAAGTATGTGCAAAATGTCTGTTTTGTCCCTCAAAAAACCCCAAAATTGGGATTTCCGTTAGTTTCACAAACATCCGTTATCGATTGGACCTAATTCGACCAAAATTTAAACTACAGGGTTCATTAAAGTGAAATTGAAAATAGAGGGACTAAATCGAGACATGGGTGAAACTAGAAGGACCATTTCGATAAATTTCCCAAAAATAAATAAATCACTATAATTATCTTAATTTTTCTTCTTTTAGGCTTTTAGCACCTCCAAGTCCAGCTCTCATTTGTAGTGGCAACGCCAAGTGTAGGGAGTACAGTCGGGCAACCCCACAGGAAAAAATAAATAAATCGCTATAATTATCTTAATTTTTCTTGTAAATTCAAAAATGACCCCAACAAGTTTAATGTTGACGCCACACTAAATAAATTTTCAATTTCCAATTTATAATTTTAAATAGGGATAACGAAAATAATTTTTACACCCCATTTTCTTATAAATGCACTCCTTTTTTTTTTTGGTCTTGTAGTGCATTTTTATGTGTAATTTTGTCACCAAAAGATTAAACAAAAGAAAAGGGTGCATGTTTAAATAAAAGGGGTGTGAAAATCATTACTATAGATATAATTATAATTATAATATGTGAATAATTTACATCAAGATTGCTTAAGGTGTAAAGCATGAAAGTCCGTAAAGCATGAAAGTCTAATACGTTTGGAAATTGCATATAGTTTTTTTGAAAGGCAAAAGATTTCATTAATCTTGAAATAGAAACAAGACAAATAGGACAAGGAAACAGCGGAACCTGCTCAAAGAGCAAAAATAACCGCCCAAACCGCGACCCAAAATCAATGATTGGCAATGAACCAATCATGGACACCCGATGGCCAAAACCCAACACCCTATGGCCCTGCTTGGCTGGGGGTAAAGATCAAGGGGGATAAGTTATAGAGGGGGGATAAGATAAGAGGGGGTATTATTTTTGGAGGGTTGGCCCACATTGATGTGATGTTTATGGAGGGGGAATAAAAAAGTAAAT